>JABUQX010080195.1:12500-30905 GCA_015478945.1 Trachelipus rathkii
TCATTTAATTTTTTATTTTATTATTTCATTTTATTTTATTTTATTTTTTATACTTTTTGTTTTTTTTTTCTTTTGTAAATGTCAAAGCAAGAAACAAATAAATATCTTCATATAAGAAAATGAATGTCTTGCAAAACCCACACTTTATATATATATATATATATATATATAAAGGTATAAAGGTACGTACCTGTTTAGGAGATAGCATCTTATGCATATATATATATATATATATATAAATATATATATATATATATATATATATATATATTATTATATAAATATATATATATATAATATATATATATATATATATATTTATTAAATATATAATATATATGCATATATATATATATATATATATATTATATATATATCTAAACAAAAAAAATATATATTTTATATATATATATATAATATTTATATATATATATATATATATATATATATATATATATATATATATTATATATTATATATATAATATATATATATATAGGATATATAATATATATATACTATATATATTTATATATATTATATAATAATATATATATATAATATATATATAAGATATATATATTATAATATATTATATATATATATATATTATATATATATATATATATATATTATATATATATATATATATATATATATATATAATATATATGTAAATTCATATTATATATATATATATATATATATATATATATATATATATATATATATATATAATATATATAGTATATATATACATATATATATAATATATATATAATTATATATATATATATATATATATAATATAAATATATTATATATATATATATATATATATATGTAATTATATTATATATATATTATATTATATATATATATAATATATTATATATATATATATATTATATATATATATATATATAATATATATATATATATATATATATATTATATATAATATATATATAGTATATATATATATATAATATATATATATATATAAATATTATATATATATATATAATAATATATATATATATATATATAAATAGATTTATTTAATGATGTATTCTACACATATATATCAATTATAATTTATTTTGTACATATATATATATATATATATATATATATATATATATAACGCTCTTAAATTAGGAATAAGATATTGTTTACACTTTGCAAGCGCTCATCTTGTTAACGCCTTCATCCTTATTAATTAGTGCATCCTTAGAAGGACCCATTTTTCACTTTAATCCTTTCGCTGTTCCTTTACGTCCTGAGAGAAAATCCTGTGATTTGTAGGACTCGCTTTGACGCTCTCCTTTGCTTCTTCTTCTTCTTTAACTAAGTTTTATTTCGAATTTAATAGCTCTTGCTGAGCTAGTATTTTATTTATTTTATTTTATTTTATTTTATTTTATTTTATTTCATTTTATTTTATTTTATTTTATTTCATTTTTATTTTATTTATTTGTTTATTTATTTATTAAGTTTTTATTTAGCTTCTGTTTTAGTTAGTGGCATAATAAAGGTATTATATCATTTATTTAGATATTTATTAAGCTTTTTAGTTAGTTGATAGTTAGTTACTATTTTACTCAATTAATGTGTCAGTTAGTTAATGTGATATTTCACTAGTTAATATTTCAGTCAACTAGTTAGTGTGGTTGCACGTTAGGTAGGCGGTTAGTTATTTAGTAATTTAGTTAGTAAGTTATTTATCAGTAATATGTTAAATAATAAATAAGAAAGCTAAATTATTTCTTTATTTTTTTATTTTTTTGTCCTTTATTAGGTCGATCGTTAGTAATTCAGTAATTTAGTTAAGCTAAATATTTATTAGTCATATCCTTTAAGCATATAGTTTGTTAATTTTATTTTGCCATTTTTAAATTAATTATTTATTTAATATAAGTTCCTTATTTTTTTTTTACTTTTTTTTAATGATTAAATAAATTATTTTTTATTTTTTAAAGATAACACCGCAGCTTACGGGCTGAGCCCTATTCAAGGAGGTGGTGTACCCATTTTACATCCGAGAAAAACCAAGCCATGCCTAAGAAAAGAATAAGACATTTTCCCACCCGATCGGTATCGAAAGTGGGTCTCTGGCTTTGTTTTGCGATTGCTCTACCACTGAGCTACCGGGCGCAAAATACATAACATTTCTTAATTTACTTTTAAGGTCACTTTTCATTGCATGCGAATATTTATATTAAAAAAGTGCGCAACGCGCTAGAAGAATAAATAAGGAAGTAAAACTTTTAAAAAAACTTTAAAAAAAAAACTCATTTTGTACGCATACACATTTTACGCAGAAGCGTGTAAAAGAAAGTGCAAACAAATGTTCCATAAAGATTCTATGTCTGGAACTTCGAATGTATGGAAATTCTAATGTGTGTAAGTTCGAACGAATGTCTGGACTTCACATTTGTGGAATTTCGAATGTATGTGATTTCGAGTATGCTGGTTCGAATACGTGGGATCTCGAATGTATAAGTTCAAAAGTATGGAACTTCGCATATGTTGAATTTCGAATGTATGGAACTTCGCAAATGCAAGTTCGAATGTATGGGATTTCGAATGGTTAAGTTAGAATATATGGGACCTCGAATATGTAAATTAGAATGTATGGGACTTTGACTGTGTGGGACTTTGACAGTGTAGGCTCGAATATATGGGACTTCTAATATATGGAACTCCGAATGTATCGGTATGCAACTGTATAAGTTCGATTTTGGTGCATTTGCAAAAGTTGTTGAGATAATGAATAGTATGCCGAATATAGGAAAGAAACTTAGTAATTTATTAGTAATATGTTAGATAATAAATAAGTATGCTAAACTATTTATTTAGTTATTTTTTATTTGTCCTTTATTAACCAAAATTAAAAAGAAAAAGAAAAAAAAGAGTAAAAAAAAACACCTTTCAATAATTTAGTGGTGAGTATATGTGACTTTTATGTGTGTTTTCCTGGTGTTTTCTTCCACAAATTTTGCTCACATAAACTTTCGAAAATCAAAACGTTCCTGCACGAGTTTAGATAAAGGAAAAAAAAAAGTGATAAAAGCAGTTTTTTATCCTTTTTAAACTTTTAATTCAAGAAATCTTTTGAGATAAAAAAGAAAAAAAAGAAAAAAGTTTGTTTACCCAGTCTTTCTTTCTTCGCTTTCTTTCCAAAGAAATTTGAGTTTACAGAAAATCCAAGATGGCGGACACTTTGAATGAAGGATGTCTTTTTCCCCAACATCGAAAAAGAAAAAAAAAAACTTTTTATCTGAGGAGAAAAAGAGCTTCTCTACCTGCATGAAATCATTTTTCTTTCTTTCCCTTATTTGAAGCGAGAAGACTTTTATTTATTTAGCTTAATATATATATATATATATATATATATATATATATATATATATATATATATATATATATATATATATATATATATATATATATATATATATATATATATATAATATATATATTATATATATATATATATATATATAAATTGGCACTTCGTTCATACGATAAGTTCCATGAAAGTATTTTTTTTTTAAAAATACTATTGTTCACTTAATTATTTTTGATTTAGGGAAATATTAATTACATTTGAATATATACTCCAAATTTAGTCAAAATTATAGCATATAATTATTAGAAGCATATACAGTATTTGTTTGATTTATTACTTTCCTTCTATTTCTTTCAATGTGCAAGAGATATATTTCTTCACAGTCAGTGACGTGACATACTGATGCGGAGAATTTAAAATAGCTAAAAAGATTCCCTTCCAGAGTTGATTTATAACATAAGATATGTGTATTATTTTTCTAAAGTAAATTTGAATTTTTTAAGTAGAGTATTTTTAAGAATTTTATTGTTTTTAATAAATTGCGTATATAAAGTGGAAAAAATATGCTTTTGGAATAGTAAGAAGCTAATTTTTAATAATCTCCTATTAATAATAATAAAAAAGGAGTAATTCAGCTGGAAAAGGATGCTTTTAAGAAACTTGTCATTTACTTATGATATGAGTCAGATTACATTGCTCTCTCTCTCTCTCCTCTCTCTCTCTCTCTCTCTCTCTCTCTCTCTCTCTCTCTCTCTCTCTCTCTCTCTCTCTCTCCTCCTCTCTCACCAAAAATCGCACTGAGCAACGAATGGTAACACATACACTGTATTCAACACTATTTGTGTGATTAATTCAATGAAAAATTGATAAAATAAAATGATTAATTGTAATAATTAATGCAATTGTTTGACGGAATAATTTAAAGTTTGGAAATTATCTTTTATTTACAAGGAAAGCGTTATTGCCCTATCTTCCAAGGCCGTAAGCCTTTGATATATATATATATATATCATATATATATATATATATACTATATATTATATATAATTATATATATTATGTATATTTATATATATAATATATATTATAATAATATGCTCGAATCGGCTTCCCACGGCTCTAAGCAACGCACCACTGATAATATATATAATATGATAATATTATATATATATATATATATATATATACTATAATATATAATATATATATATATATATATATATTATAATAAATATATATTATAATATACTATATATATATATATATTATATATATATAATATATATTATATATATATATATATATATATATATATATTATTATATATATATATTATATATATTATATATATTATATATATATATATATATATATAATTAATATATATATATAGTATATATACTGTATATATACTATATATAGTATACTATATATATATATAGTATATATATACTATTATAGTATTATATATATATAATATACTATATAGTATATAATATATATATATATATATATATTATATATATATACTATATATATACTATATATAATATATATATATAATATATGAAATATATATAATATATATCATATATATTATATATATATATATATATATATATATATATATATTATATATATTATATATATTATATATATATATATATATATATATATATATATATATCAGTAGCAGCTCCTCGCAATAACGGCTACTCGCTTAACGGCGTTTCGCAATAACGGCGCTCTTAACCACTCAATTTTCAAAACTTTTTACTGTATAATAAATTTTATTAAGTTAAAAAATGGCATCTACATCTAGTGAAAAGAAAAGTCGCAAACATGTTTTTTAATGAGAAACTGAAATAAAAAGTTAATGTGACTTTGCGAAGATCGTCAAAAGTTAATGCTATCATAACAAATGCCATTGAATGTTATAAGCAAGTTCTACTCGAGAAAAAGGCACTCTATGAGACAGACTACTTTGTTGTATTCTTCATTAGTTAGCACCATCGCACACCTTTCCCTGAAAAGGTCTGGCCTGCATCAATTCAGAAGATTTCTACACAAAAAACATTACTATCACATCTGCAAAGCGATGGAGGCTGTTTGTGATTTAACGTATGATGAAAATTCGCTATTGTAGGTGACGAAATAAAGTGGCATCCTCAAAATAAAAAAATATTTTGTATATAAAAATCTTATATTTCTCATTTCTTTTTCAGTTGTAAATCATGTACTGTTGTACCGTACTAAATATATTTAATGGTAAACATTGTGTAAATTTCCGTTTTTATCATTGTTAGTGTTATTGCACACTTAATATATTTTAGTGCATAGTATGTAGTTTTGCTTGCAGGCAACTCCTCGCGATACAAACACTTCTTTATTCACTTTACGGAATTTTCACTAACGGTTGAGGGTCCGGTCACAATTACGCCATTATTAGCGGATGGTTCTACTGTAATAATATATATATGACACAGACAGACAGGCTGACAGGCAGACAGAGAGGCAGACAGACAGACAGACAGACAGACAGACAGACTGGCAAGCACACAGAATAACAGCCTGACAGACAGATAGATAGACAAAAATACATACAGACAGATGCAGACGGATACATGGACATAGACAGACAGGCAAACAACCAGACAGACAACAAGGTAAACAGACAACAGAAACAAGGTAAACAGAAAACATACAGACAGACAGACAGACAGACAGACAGACAGACAGACAGACAGAGACGACAGACAGACAGACAGACAGACAGACAACAAAAGTAGACAGAAGAGCAGTAAGACGAGACAGACAACAGACAGACAGACAGACAGACAGACACGACAACAAAGTAGACAGACAGACAGAAAAGACAGAAGACAAGACAGAAGACAGAAGACAGAAGACAGAAGACAGACAGACAAAAGGAGATGAAGAATATTTATAGCTCAGTGAGTTAAAGTGTGATATATCCACTCCTAGTCTTCGAGGTTTTTCCACTGGTGTGCAATGTAATACACACAGTGCGCAAACACTTTGTGAAGTATCGCTTTCGGATTAGTATGCCTTATGTAGTAGGAGATTACTAAAAATTGGACTCAAATTTTTTAATAAAATATTTTAAAAGCTGTACTAAAAAACAACCAAATGAATGAATTATTTTTTACACAAAATTTAAAAATATTTGTTAGAATCTTTAAATTATATCCTTCCTGAGTTTTAATTGAGATAAAGTGGAAGACGAATTCAAGATAATTTGCGCGAAAAGGAAAAACTGGAAGAAAACAAAAAAAACAAAAAAAAAGCAAAAAATCGCAGTCAACTCAAACCGGAGGCTCAAAATGATGACTCTTCTATAAGGATATATATACTATGATATAATATACATTTATTATGATAATTATATATATATATATATACTATGTATACTGAAATATATATATATTTATATATATATATATATATATATATTTATATAGTATAAATATATTATATTATATATATAATTATATATAATAATATATATATATAGTAGCTATATATAATATAATATATAAGTAATATATATATATATATTTTATATAATAGATATATAATTAACATTATATATATTAATAATATATAATATATAATTATTTTATATATATATAGTATATATATATATATTTATATAATTATAATATATAATATATAGATAATATATAGATAATTATATATAATATTTTTTATAATATTATTATATATATATTATTATATATATTATATATATATATATTATTTTATATATATATATATTAAATATATATACTATATAGTATTATATATATATATTATATATATATATATATATATATAATATATTATAATATATTGTAATTTGTGATATTAAATATATATTTTTATATATGTATAATATAATATATATAGTATTATATATATAACTATATATATATATATATTACTATGTATATTATAATATACTATATATATAAATTGGTATTATTATGATGATTTGGATGATTAAAAATATAGTATAATCTATATTATATATATAATATATTAATATTATATATATTATTAATATTTATAATATGCTATGAATATATATATATATGATAGATGGATTGATTAAAATATATATATATATATATATATTATATATATATTATATATATATATATATATATATATTATTATATATATATTGTATATATATAGTAATATATATTATATTATATATATTATATATTATATATATTATATTATATATAATATATATATAAGTTTAGTATATATATATATATTATATTAAATAATAAAATATAATATATATACAAATATATATTATATATATATATAGTATATATATAATAATATTAAATATATAATTATTATAATATTCATATATATATAATATATAATAATATATATATATTTTATTATTATTTTAGGTAATTATCTGTTACTCTTCTCACCCCTTGGGACAATCTGTCTCGAGGGTTGCACACTGCTCCAAGGTTTTTACCCGGCTACACGGCCATTCTCTATATTATTATATTATATATATATATATATATTATATATTATATATATATATATATATATTATATATAATATATATATATATATTAAGTGCAGAAAAAACGACTGCTATTTTGTTTCTATTATAATATTTACGATATTATATATAATATATATATTATTATATATATATATATTTTATACTATATATATATAACTATATATATATATATTATATATATAATATTTATATATATATATATATGTTATATAATATATATATATATATAATATTTATATATATATATATATATAATATATATATATATATATATATATATATATATATATATAATATATATTATTAATATATATATATATAATATATAGTATATATTCATGATATTACTAAATTTATATTGTTTTAAGTATTACTTAAAGCTATTTATCAATACTAATAGTTTTAATAATATTTTATCCCAATAATTGTACTACATAATTAATTGGTTTTAAATAATTTGAAAATTAAGACAATCATTTTATTTTGTTTTTTGTTTTAATGTTGTAGCAAAAACAAATAAACTTAAGCGTAATTGTTCCAAAAAATAGCATCCTTCTTAATGTTAAATCTTTAGATTTTGATTATTGTTTTGAAATGTTTTTTTAAACCCAGTTAGAGCTGAACATGAACCATTAAATCAAAAATTTTTACAGTACAGGTATAAAGGAAAAATCATTTTAATGTTTATTGAGAGGCAAATTGGATCTAAGAATAAAGAAATGTAAAATAATAAAATTATATACTATTTTGTAAAATAATTGTCTCTCTCTCTATCCTCTCTCTCTCTCTCTCTCTCTCTCTCTCTCTCTCTCTCTATATCATATATTATATTATATATAATATATATATATATATATATATTTATATATATATATATATATATATATATATATATATAGATGGTCATATTTATCATATTTAGATGATCCTCAACTGGGGAAAAATTTTGTTTCTTCCTGCAGATGTTGGATAGGGTTAGTTTTCAGACAACCTGTGATTGTTCGCATTGCAGTATTTTGTAATTTTTGTAATTTAATCGTTAACTCTCCAGTCTGTACCTTTTCCAAAATTGATGGTAGTTTTTGAGGATTGTTTGAATGTAGTGGACAATGTGGTTGTTTCATTATATGAGATAAAGTTCATCGGGCATTTAATTTTTTGTTTGCTTTACTTATGATGTTTTAAATATGATGTGTAAAGGTGTAGTGGGTGTCGAAAGTTATTCCGAATATTTTAGGTGTTTTGTTTAGGGGGATGATGGAGTTATTTAGGGTTACTTGTGGGTGAATACCAGGATGAATGGTGTCTGTCTGTGCAAGAAAACCAAGCTTCTAGTTGATTTAGGTAAATCTGTGAGAGATTTGTGGCAGGTCTGATATGGTGATGGTTATGTCATCTGCTTAGGTTATTAGTTTTGTTTTGGGAGTTTGTGAGGTAAGGATATCAACTGTACATTGATTAAACAGAAGTGGAGGTAGGATGGCTACCTTGGGGACTCTGTTTCTTAGTTTTACAGTTTTAGAAATTTGATGAATGCTGGATACCTGAGCAGTGCGTCCAGATATAAAATTAGGTAGCCATTTTTTGTAAATATTATGGAAGGGTGAATTTAGAAATTTTTTAATGAGAAGATTTCACTAACGTCAATAGCCAGGAGTATTGTTCTGTGGGATAGTGTTCTGTTCAATCCGTTTACGATGCTCTGTGTGATATTTGTTGGGCCTGTTGTGGTAGAATGGGATTTTTTAAAGTCATGTTGGTGATTTTGGGAGTGAAAATTGGGTTGAATTTTGGTGAGTATGATCTCCATTAGTTTGTATAAGGAGGAGAAGAGGGATTTGAGTCGTTATGAAGAAGGGAGGTTGGGATCTTTCTAGGTTTTAATTTCGATATGATAATTGCTTTTTTTCAATATGGAAGGATATAGTTAAAAGACTAGGATTTGTTGAAGTTATTTGTAATGAATGCTATAGGGGTAGGTCCAAAGTATTTTATGTGAATGTTAGAAATGTTGTCCGGGCCAGAAGTTGGGGAGTTTTTAAAGGTTTTGATATATAGTTATTTCTTATGTAGAAAAGGGGGGGTTGGTGTTGATTTCTAAATGTTTTTTTTTCTTTTTTTTTTGAATTTGCGTATTATTTTTCTATTATTTGAGTGGGTAGTTTTGTTGGAGATATTGGAATATTGTTTTGCAAGGATATTGCAGTGTTGTTTGGTGGTAATGGAGGGAATTATTTTTTCCTCTTAAACCTTGGTTTGTGGTTGGAGAGTTATGGGAACGTTTTATTTCTTGTAGTGTTCTTTTTTCTTCAGGCTTTCCCATATTGTCAATTAGGTATTTTTTGAATTTTCTGTTTTATGGGTGGAGATGAGATTGGATATTTGTGTGTTTAAGGAGTTAATTTGTGCAGTCAGATATGGAGTATAAGTTTTTTTGTTGTCTAATGATATTTCTTTGTTTTGCCAAATTACAGATTTCAGATGTTAATGAGGGGTTGTAGAATTTTATGTGGCCTTTTGGTATGTAAAGGTTAGAGGCTATTTTCTAGTAGAGGGAGGTGTGATTCGATGTATTGGGTGAATTTCTGCCAGTTTGCTTTTTTTGTATTTATAAAGGTTGAAGTTATTTCGGGGTTGAATATTTTTGTTATTTTATGTGATTATTATTGGGAGTCTGATTGGAGATCAATTTCTGTATTCCATGTAGGATTGGTAAAGAGAGATGGGGGAGGAGAAAGTGATATCAGGAGATGTCTTAGTTTGGTTTGTTTGAGGATGAATTCGGGGGAAGGTTGTTATTGTTTAGTATATTTAAAGTATCAAGTTCATCGAGAATGTGAACTCCTTAGTTATGTGAAAGATATTCTTTGTACCCGGCTGAGTGATGGGCGTTGAAATCGTCTCCTATTATTAAATTGTTTATTGTGTTGATAGAGTTTAAAATGGGTTTGCAATTGTTCGGACAATATTGAAATTATCATGCTTATTATGTTGTGGGAGATATTATTGATGAGGAAAGTAAATGATGAGATATTGTGGATTGGATCATTTGATAAGTTCATGGCTTCGGTTGTGGTATTATGGCAGGATAGGTTGTTTTTGATTAGGGTTAATAAGGGATGGTTTTATGGTTATGTATCAGAATAAATGGAGTCATATCCATGTATTTTTTATATATATTTTTTGGTGTGAACTTCTTGTATTAGAGCTATGTCAATGCTATGTTTATAGAGGAAGGCTGAAGAAATTTCAGAATGTTTGTTGTTCAAGCCATTTATGTTAATTTGGAGGAATATTTATGGCAAAGCTATTATTGGTTTGATTGTTATGAGGTGGGGAGGTAGGTGGAGGGTTATATATGAAGCAAGTCCAAGAGTGGTTTTCCTTGGGTAGAGTCGTGAAATGGGAACATTCGTTTTTATGGATCTATCTATTGCAGTGGCAACATTTTATAGTTTTTTTTTCCTTGTAATGTGTTTGTGTTTGTTACAAATGGTGCAGATGTAATTTGATGGACCAGGGTTAGAGTGTATACCGCAGGATTGTTTAAGCATAATGGGGGTGATAACGATTGTTATTTTTATTTTCTGGGTGTATGAAGGTTGAGATGTAGGGGGGGGTAGGAGGTTGGCCTTGGTGATTCTGGCTAGCAGGTGACTAGAGCAGGTTTTTGAAGTTTCCGTCTTACTCAAGGGGAGGTAAGGTGTAAAACAAAAAACGCAAATAAAGTAAAAACATAATAACACAAAGCATAATGCATAAAACAGATACATAACATAATTATTGGGCACGGAGGACCTCGTATATTTTGGTACATGTCAGGGAACATAAATAGCATTATTACATTGGTTATATCTACAATTAAATGATTACAAATATGATCACAAATCATTAAAAGAGATGATATAACAGTATATAGATAAATGGTTATTTTACAGCGGCTAAGTATACATAATTTCTATAATTTAGGCAAATCTGAAGGATGACTATAAAATATAGATCTTGATTAAAGCATTTTTTTCTTCAGAGTGGTTGAGGGTTGGCTCTGAACGAGCCAGAGGCATCCTCCGGTCGGAATGCCCCTGATTTTTCCGGAATGGCAGTTTGTTGGCTGAATGGGGGTGTTCCATTCGAAACCTGAGGGGAGAAATCAATGTTTCCCCCGCCCGAGGAGAGCAACATGTTGTCCCTGAAGGCCATTAATTCATTTGGATTGGGGAGACTTTCGAGTCTTTGAATCTGCGCTTTCATCCCCTTCTTTGGGGTCTTCCTCAGAACCATTACAGACTTCATCCACACTTCATGAAAGTGACCAAAATCTGTGGAATAATATATATATATATATATATATATATATTATATATTATTATATAATATATATGATATATATATATATATATATATATATATATATATAATATAATATATATAAATAAAATATATAATATATAAACATAAAAATATATATATTATAAAAACAGATAAATATATAATTGAAGACAAACAAATGATCTAAATTATAAGGAAGAGTGTATATGTACCAAATTGAAAAGAAAAAAAGGCAATGACGGATGAGATCTTGTTTTTCAACACTGGCATCGTTAATATCAAGGAGCAGTCAACAACAACGATAAATAATAATAACTATAATGCTAGCAATTCAATATGCTGTACATACAAAAAGCCCCCCTCTCCCCCAGAAAAAGATAAAGGAAAAAATTTTCAGCAAGCAATTTAAGTAAGAGAATTGTTTTAATTTTTGATTTTATTATTACTAATTTTTATTAGTATTATTATTTTATTATTATTTCATTATTATTATTAATTATATTATTAATATTATTATAATTATTATTATTATTCATTAATTAATTACTAGGATAATATTTTTCTCATTGATTATGCTGATTATTATTATTATTATTATTATTATTATTATTATTATTATTATTATTATTATTATTATTATTATTATTATTATTATTATTATTATTATTATTATTATTATTATTATCTATTATTATTATTATTATATTATTAATTTTATTATTATTATTATTATTATTTATTATTATATTCTATTATATCTATTAATTTTAAACTGCAAAAAAACGTTCAAATTCGATATCGAATTTGTTGATGATGTGGAGCACATATTTTTGAAACTTTACCATCATCGCATTACTGTCTGGCCACATTTTGACTTTCCTATATTCTTAATGAAAAGTTGTTATTAATAATTTATATTTTTATAATTTTGCTTTTTTAAAAGGCATATTGACTTTCAAAGCCGCGAACCGTAACGTTTTCACTACAAATTTTGTCATCATGAGTTTTTCGGCTTGGTTTCCTCGGCGAGCGAAGCGAGCTTGCGCGTGCGTGCACTGTGTTTCAGGGACAGTCTTGCTCCGGTTAGGAGCAGCCAAAGCTTTTATTATTATTTTATTTTATTATTTTATTATTATTAATTATTATTATTATATATTATTATTATATATTATTTATTTATTTTATTATTATTACTATATTTTATATTATTATTTATTTTATATATTATTATTATTATTATTATTATTATTATTATTATTATTATTATTTTTATTATTAATATTATATAATTATTCAGAGAGAATAACGATAAATATAATTTTAAAAATTCTCGATTCGTTTAAATTTATATGCGAAGATTTTCTTTCCACTTTGTGCTACGTTATAAACTTTTAATTTATGCAGATAGTTTGTAAATTAAACTTTAACTATACATAATAATATATATATATATATATATATATATATACTATATATATATATATATATAATATATATATATATATTATATATATATATATATATATATTAGATTATTTATATATATATATATATTATTATATATAATTATAATATATTTAATATATAATATTTTTATATATTATATATATATATATATATATATATATATATATATATATATATATATATATAATCGTTTCTTTTATTATTATTATTATTATTATTATTATTATTATTATTATTATTATTATTATTATTATTATTATTATTATTATTATTATTATTATTATTATTATTATTATTATTATCTATTAATTATTATTATTAAATCTGCCTATTACACCATTATCCCACATTACGTAGAGGCCGAGTGTGTAAGCTATATATTTAGTAGCTCTTCACGGGAAGATTAATCTGTAACAAGCTGGGTATTCAGCCATCAGCTTCTATAAAGACGTCATTTTCAAATCTATTTATTCACTTAACAAACTCTATCTCCTCTACAATAACTTCTCCCAGCAAATCGTTTCTTCTCATCAGGTGTTAGATAATTCTTCTGACTTTAGTTACATCTTCTCTTTCATTGTTCATCTTCTTCCGTTTTCTTCTTTTTCCTTCTAGATTTATTTCGGAAATCGCTAAGAGAACCGTCCTCACCACAATAGATATCTATATATATATATATATATAATATATTATAATATATAATATATATTATAATACATATAAATAATATAATATATATATATAATAGTATACTATATATGAAACCACGGTTGTTAATATCATACGGAAGGGGTTTTTAATCTGTGTCGCGATACAAATATGGTATCCGTAGCTTCTCCAAAAAAATATTTTTGACTTTTTTTATACTTTCCTCTTGTGTTACACGAAATTGTGTGCAGTGCAGATTGAAGAGTATTTTGTTACACTCTGTGTAATAATTAATAATTACTAATAATAATTAAGAGTTTATTACCTTAACATTTTTAATTTCAAAACAGACCAATGGGTGGCGAAGTTGATTTTCTTGTTGATTTTTTTGGGCTTGGCCAAAAAGCGATTAGGAACCACTGCCTTAAGGAATGTAAGGTTCGGCTGAAAGGTTCCTCTGGACTTCTTTGACCAAAGGATATCTCTTTCGCATCTTCGAAGATTCGTTGGTGTGCTTGGTGGAGTTGTTCAGTGGGCACTCCCACCCCTCCCCATTTTCAGGTGAAGTTGTTCACCATGGGCACTCCAACAGCTCCCCATTTTCAGGTGAAGTTGTTAAGTGGGCACTCCCACCGCTCTCCATTGTCATATAAAACCCAAAAACTTATTAATAGACAATAGAACAATTTCTTTTCTCAACCATAAAAAAGCGAAACAGCAAACTGCCAAGATGTTTGAAGGGGCAGAATCCAAAACAATATCACTCATCCACCCCTCCGATGTCAAAGTTTAGAAGTTGGCCGCCTCTGGTGTCTTGAGGTCGATGCCACTATAACTTTATTTTCAATAATTAATTTATTTTCCATAATCTCATTCTAATTTCCTCTTTAACACCACCTCTCTTCATCTAAACATCATCTCTTGTTTTTTGACATTCATTCCAACATTAAATTCTATCCTGCACCTTCTTACTGTTCCCTATCCTTAATTTTCAACCCAAAACTGATGTTGTGCGTATTTGAACAATGGCGTTGCTCTTTTCCCGTATTTCCAAATTTGAAGTGGCCAGAATTTTCCATCTTTTGGTTTAAGCTCATTTTCCATTATATAACTACTTATCTATTTTTATTATTAAAATAACTCCTTGATGCTACTGCTACCTAAATTCTTTGACAATCTAAGCTCCAAATAGAGAAAACGTACTAGCAGTTATATTAGAGGGTGTATAAGTATAATTTTATATATATATATATATATAATTATATATAATATATATATAATTATATTATATTATATATAAATATATTATAATTATATATATATATATATATATATATATATATTATATAAAATATATAATATATTATATATATAATATATATATATATATAATTATATATATATATATATATTATATATATATATATAAATATATATATTATATAATATATATAATATATACTATTATATAGATATATATAATATATTATATATATTATATATATATATTTATATATATATTATATATATATATATATATATATAATATCGATATATACTATAATATATATATTTATATAGATATAATATTATATTATATATATTTTCATATATAATCTATTATATATATATAATATATATATATATATATATATCATATATATTATATATATATATATATATCTATACATAATATATATATAATATATATATAATATATATATATACATTATATACATATATAATATATATATATATATACTATATATATATAATATAATATATTATAATATATATATATATATAATATAATATATATGATATATAGTCTTATATATATAATAGTATAATAATAATAATATAATAATAATAATAAATAATAATATAAAATAATAATAATAATATAATATAAAAATAAAGAAAACTAATTTTAAGAACATTTAATAATAATTTAATAGATAAAAATAATAATAATTAATATAATAATCAACTTAAAGGTAATATATAATAGTATATATAATAATAATAATAATAATAATAATAATAAATAATATAATAATTATAAATCAATAATAATAATAATAATAATAATAATATAATAATAATAATAATAATAATAATAATAATAATAATAATAATAGTAACAATAATAGCAATGATAATGATAATGATATTATTATTATTATTATTATTATTATTATTATTATTATTATTATTATTATTATTATTATTATTATTATTATTATTATTATTATTATTATTATTATTATATTATTATATTATTATTATTTTAAATTAAAAATTAATAATGATAAAAATAGTATTAAAATTATTACCATTATTTTTATTAATATTATTATATTATTATTATTCATTATTTGCTTTATCATAGTTCTTATTATTATTATACTATTTTATTATTATTATTATTATTATTATTATTATTATTATTACTGTCATTAATGTTATTATTAGCTTCGTAATTTTTGTCAAAGAAAACCACTTAAGGCGAAACTTCTTTGAAAACTTCAAGCCCAAAACCAAACTTTACTTCCTTCCGGAAAAGGAAATTTTGTTTTGAGTTAAATTCGACCTGCCCGTCAAAGAATACATGACCGATAACCAGAATTAAGAAACCAAAAAAAAAAACTTGGATTGAGAACAAGAAAACCAAGAACAAGAAACCAAGAACCAAGAAATCAAGAAATCAAGAATCCAAGAATTTAGATTAAAGAACCAAGTATTCCAAGAAACCAAAAACTTGCATTGCAGAAGCAAGAATCGAGAATCGAGAATCGAGAATCAAGAATCAAGAATCAGAACACAAGAACATTGGACGTCTGAAGATTCAAACAAACAAATTCAAGAGCCAGAGTTTGCTAATTAGGAAATATTATCGAAATTTATAGGCAATATTTAAACGGCGAAGTTTAAAGTTAATTGCCCGCATGCAAAAGTTGGTCGAATTTGAAACTTTTTCTTTGCTTCTATAATTAATTTTAAAAACGCTTTTGGAATATATATATATTATATACTATATATATATTATATATAATATCAATTATATATATATATATAATATACTTATATATATATATATACTATAATATATATATTATATATTATTACTATATTATATATTATATAATATACTACACCTTATATATATATATTATATATACTATATATATTATATATTATATATATATACTATATTATATAATATATATTATATATTATATATATTATATATTATAATATATATATACTGGTAACTATGGGCTAGTATGGCCCAGTATACCTAATATACATAATATATATGCCCTTATATATATATTAATATTATATACTATATTATATAATATTTATATATATATATATATATATATATATATATATATTAAATTAATATTATATATATATATGCTATATATTTGTGTGTGTGGTGTGTGTGCCTGTGTGAGTACGTGGGCATTTCGGTATTTATCAAGCTCCTTTTTTGTTGTTTTTGAAATCTATGTAGGATAATAATAATAATTAATTAATTACAGTAATAATAATAATATATAATAATACATAATGAATAATAATAATAATAAATAATAATAAATAATAATAATATATAATACTAATAATATAATACAATAATAATATATAATAATAATAATAATAATATTAATAATAACTAATAATAAATAATAATATATTAATAATAATATTATTTTCTTTATGCATATAGTAAGATCGAGATTGCTATTGTTATATTACAGCATTATTCGCATGTCTAGGTATTATGCTAGCTATTACTGACTGTGAAACACTTTTGACTATCGATAGCATTTATTCCTTGGTATGTGTGATAGTTAGGTTAAGTTATGATAAATTTTGTTAATGCTTTCGATAAATAATTACTATAGCAATGTTAATTACATTGATATGTTAAGATATCTTGAAAAGCGTAAATAGGTTAATTGTTTTGTATGTTATGCTTGTACTTAATCTCTCGGTCTTGTGTTGGGTG
>JABUQX010080196.1:0-20589 GCA_015478945.1 Trachelipus rathkii
TTTTTAAACGTTATTTTTACGTACAGCACACCCTATACCTAAAACTAGGGTACGCCCATAATATATATATGGCAAAAGTTTAGTTTTTGATCAAGACAATTATTTGCAATTGATGACTCGGAGTCGTGGAGTCATTATATTTTGAGTATGTGTTGACTCAGTCACTGCGCAATTTAATTGTATGAATTTATCACGAATTGTGTTTAATATATGTTTAATATATGTGCTTTATTTTATTTTTATATTTTTTAAATAATTTATGTATATGTGCTTTATTTTATTTTTATATTTTTTAAATAATTTATGTATTTAATATATTAAATATCTGTGAAAATTACAAGATTAAAATAATAGAAAAGACTCAATTCGCCAAGTCGTTATATCTCTGCTAGGCCACCCTAGAAAATTTGTTTGTTTTTTCAGTTTTTGAGTAATCTCTCTTAAGTGCGTACATGATTTAATAAGCGACGAAAACAATGTGTTAGCGTTTTTGCAATATTATCACTTAATATTAGAAGAAAATAAATATGAAAGTTGCAAAGTTCCCTGTTATTTAATGAAAAGAGGCTCTAAATTTAATTTTAGGTATTTCAAATATTTATTTTTTTTTTATATCAACTCCTTCAAATTTCAATATCGTGAGTCGCCCTCAAGTCATTCAAGGTCCCTCAAGGTTAGTAGTTGAGTCGATTGATTGATTCAGTCAGTGGTGGCTTTTATAGAGTGTTTTATTTTATTTTTATTTTTATTAATATATAGTTATAATTCATTTTAAATTAATTTAAATATGTGTCCGTTTAGCTTCAAGATTAAAAGAGAAAACCACAAACGCCGTATAAGTTAATATACTAACAGAGTTAAGACTAGACGCCATCTAAGCTAGCATTACACATAGCGCTTCCTGTTAAAATTATCAAGTAATAAGAATAATACAAAAGAATTGAAGTTAAACTAACAATAACAAAATTTTTCTAACCAGGACAATAGAGGCCGATGAGTAAGACTTCGAGCAAAATATACTTACAACGGCCTTTGAACGTCCAGGTTATGGAAATAAGTTAGGTTAATTCTCTTACATGAAGTTTACTTCTGCTTTTAATATTCATTGTTTCCCTATATTGAATAATAGATATAAATAATATATAAATAAAAGTAGATGAAATTATAGGGTCGCAGTATTATCTATTTATATATTATACCTAGTAACGATGTTAGTTGATTCTACTATAATTATATTAGTTGATATATACAATATGATAAATATATATACTATATAGTATATATTATACGTTAAGGTTAGGTAGTTACTTACCTAAGCGCCGTTTCGCATCTCGAGTTCAATTTTTATTCAATCAGGTTCCAAGGAGTACAGGCACGACGAACTCACCACCTCAGTCATCGAATTTCCTACCAAAATTGGAGATTCCTGATCCAGAATACTGGGACTGTTGCCTATAAATATATATAGAATAACCAATGATTATGATTATAAACATTACCTGGTACCAATTATATTAATATATATAGCTGTAATAGATACTTAAATTAGTAAGCCTACGTTAATTTTAATTAGAATACGTAGGTATTATAAACTATATGGCTAGCCCTCCGAAAGCATCAGCATGTAACTAATAATTTTACAGCTTATGCCCGGAAGTATAGAACAATGACCATTTTTGATTTAGCAAGCAATTTCATCGATGAAACTTAAATAAAAAATTATTTTATTCTAAATTTATTATAACACCTTTAAAATACTAGTATAGACTCTAATCCTAGATCGGCAAAACGTAGCGGTGATAATTACCATGTGGAACTCCCGTGCATTACTGTTCAACGCAGAGAGCAAGAGTTACCAAAAATAGTATTTTAATTTTAAAGCTTTGGGAGAAAAAGTTAGTTTTTCTTTTATATCCTTTTTGGGGGGTCTCGAGCGTACCTGGAGGGTACAGAGAGGGAGAATGATAAGTGCCATCCCCAGTGGTCCCAGCGATAGTTTCTTCTATCTGTTTTTTGTCAGAATGCTGCTGGTTTTTGTTTTCTGTAGATATCTTTTCTAAGAGTTTTAGTGGGAGAAGGCTACAGGAACTTAGGTGGTAGGTTACCTAAGTTACAACAACAAGAATTACCCTGACGTTAGTGTCCATCGATTATCTAATACGGTTAGTAACTTGTGTCTACTTATTAAAACTTATCTATCTTTTTATATTTTTCTTCTCAAACTGAAACCTTTAAAATTGGGAAAACATTTCATCCATCTCCATCTTTATTACACTTATGATTCATACAACGTTCGCGATAAATCAATGCCCCATTAACCCATTCTATAATTCTAAAGCTTTGACGTTGCTTCTCTCTTTACGGTCTGTTCCTGGGCTGTTCAGCATTGAGATCTTGCGAGAAAAATACCTACGAAGAAAACAACATTAATCTCAATCTCTTTCCTATTCCTCAAGAACTCAAACTTCACTCTGGATCACCTTTAGTTTTTTACTATTTAACGACAAACGCTAATTTTTCAAACTAGACAGATATGGACTTTGCTTAATCAGTTCCCACCCTTTGTCGACACAGCATCATTAGCACAAATAGTACTGAGAACTAATATTGAATTCTTATACCAATACATCCTTCACATCCAGTCCTCTCTTTTTGTCTGAGCTGCCACATGGTTGCCTATATGGACGACATTTTTGCCTCCATTCCTCAACTCTCCACAGTAGATGATACAATTTAATACGACACGGCTAGTATGGAGCAACAAGTTATATACCCAGACACTCATCCATCTCATTTTACACACATGAACCCCACAACAATCCTCATCAGCATTTTATCTAGATTCTCAATGTTTCTTGGAAAACATTCTTTCTCAATCTCTATCTTTCAGTTTATTAGTGTAAATATCCATAACGTTCTCCTTCTACATATAATACACTTGGTGTTCGTTCACCACACATAGTTGAACACCAACAATAGCAAGGTACTACCTACTCCAACTATATCTTAGATTCGTAACGATATCTTATGTTATCCCCTAACTTATATTTACGACTTTGATAATTTATTTACACATGCGTCGGTTAGAGTCCGGCTTTCAATGCTCCCAAAACATGGTTATTCAATACGATTTGAACATTTTAAAGCAAGCAGAGAGGAATATGTCTAAGTTAATCAGTAAACATTCCCCGCCCAACTAGCACCGAGGGACACATTCACATTCTCATTAATCAATTCAACATTCCGCTATAAATCTAACCCTAATATCAAACAACATTTACCTAAAATATTCAGTTTTTTAAAAAATAACACAAACCCCCTTAAACGAATATTTAAACCCCTGAAGTATAACCAGACAGACTCAATGCAATTTAATAAAATCCCCTGCCTTATGACTGTCCCGCAGATGTAATACATCAGAGAAGACCCAGTCGACAATTCCAGTAGAGGAATAAAACAACACAAGACTTGATTTTAACTAAAATAATGCAAGGATCTAGCAACAGACTCAGATAAGATAACTTCAAGAGGGTACTAGGATTGGACAACCTTCATCTGCTCATCTTCTTAATACATTATCATTATCAAACATAAAAGGAAAATATGGTATGAATCTTTATAATAATAGGGCATTAATAACATAATAAATTTCATTATATAGAGATATCCCACACAATGACTGATAATGTGAGAATCTTAGATATCACAATCTCAGATTTTCGATACTATACTATGAACGTTCATCAGGGATTGAGTAGATCCTTTATACATGGGGACGTTTTAAATCGCTTTCTCGGCTTCAGCGATTATCACAATGAAAGAGTAAGGGTTTAAAACGCACCATTCCAGAGCGGGCAAGGTAGGCTTTTTTATTAGGTGATTATTTGTTTAGTAAAATTAGTTTGCCTAATAAAATTTTGGTAATAGTGTCATCTGAAGAGGCCTAGGCGTTATTTATCCTAGGCGAAATATTATGTATTTATTCTATGTAATGTATATCTACTGTGTGTCGACAGGTGCCTTTTAATGTTTGACATTTAGAAATTAATTATTATGTTCAAAAATAAGATCTGGTTTGGCCCAGGTTAAATATAATAATACAATAGTGTGTAAAATTACGGGCTTTTTAGTAGAGTTCCATCTTATAATGTTTTCTTAAGTCTTAATAATTTATACGGCGCCTCTGATATACATATCTCGGTAATAATTACCATATACCACTTTAACTTATAATCATTACAATATGCATTGGTTTTGAATGAGCTATATTTAATACTGATAATGGTTTTGAACTTAGCATCGCTTCATTATTTCAAGTATTATAATTATATAAAGATATATTATATATTACTTTGGAATCACTATTAATATATAATATATATATATATATTATTATCGATTAAATTTTTATTATCATAAGTAATAATATATCATTCCACTCGTATATACAAAACGTGTTTGAGGTAATGATTATTTTGTTAAAAAATAAGTTGTTGAATCGATCAGTATGTCTATATGATGATTTTTATTCTGATAGTTTTTATACAAACTTACCTGACTTTCTAAGTCAGCAGATTTCATGGGGTCACGGGAAAAAAATTATTTAACACACTTTATTCTAATTTGGAAACTAAAGCTGATAACGTGTCAATTAGGAATTTTATTTTTATAGGGCAGGTTTGGTTATAGGATAATGATATAGTTAGGAAAAATTGGATGACTTACAGGTTACTTTGGTTAGTTTGAAGTTAAAATCCTAATAAATTTTTGCTGAAAAAATTTTAAACATATTTATTAGTTAATATTTTTTATTATATTGTTAATTAAAATCACGAATATATATAATAACAAATTATAAACATATACTAAAAGAAGAATAAAACAAAATGAATAACGAATCTCTTTAGCTAAAGTATCACCATAGGCAGGCAAAAAGCTAAAATGAACAAACCTAACAAAAGAAATTCTTATAAGACACAAAAAAATCTTTCAACTAAAATACAAACAATCTTAATAATAAATATCAAAACATCCATTTCTCTCTCTCTCTCCCTTCTACTCTCCTCCCTCCTCTTCCCCTCCCCTCCTCCTCTCTCATCTCTCTCTCTCTCTAATATATATATATATATATATATATATATTATATATATAATATATTATATATATATATATATATATATATATATCTATATTTTTTTATATATAATAATAATATATATATATATATATATATATATATATATATAATGATAGATATTACGCGATAAGTCATTGTTAGTTTTGTAAAGTTTTTTGAGAAGATACGAACCAATATTTTACTTATAAACGTCAAAATGCAGAAAGTTTCCAATAAAATCCATCAGAACTACAGGAACTTTGCGAATATTATTTCTGTTGTAAATTAATTTATAATTAAATATTAATATTTGTAAATGTAATAGATACATCAATAGTTTTAAGGGATGGATAGACAACCTTAGAAATGTATTTTCCATTAAAAAATCATGATTAAAAATAACATTCAAACTTTAAATTTAAATTTTAAATTTTAAATTTTAATTTTTAAATTTTTAATTTATTAAATTTCTATATAGAAATTTAATAAAAAAAAACTTTAATGATTGGCTTTGGGGTATAATTATAGAGAAGGTAGAGAAAATAGTTTACAGTAACCTAAATAGTATATTAATTATGTACTAATTAGTATTAGTATATTGGAATTAAATTTTATATATTAGATAAAAAGTCTTCATTATCGCGATAGACGTAAAATAACGTCAATCAACGTACTAGCTCGAGTCTAATCGTACTGAGCATAAATCTCGAGTCCTCAGATCTCCGCACATAGGGCGTAAGCGCTATTATATAGAGCTATGCTCCTCAGGGGGCGACCCCTTATATTACATCCTAGAGACTTGAAAAATTTAACCCTGTTTACGATGCAATTAACTCATGACAACTAGATTATATCCAAGTTTATAAGATACCTATATTCTATTACTTCAGTATGAATAAGGCGTGGCAAACGTGTCGAGACGTAAACAATCACCTATATAATATATATCACTATATATTATATATCATAGATTCTATAATAATATATATATATATATATATATGTAAACATTTTATATACTTCATCCTTATATATCCATTAATCTATACAATATAATAGGTATATATCTAAAAATATCGAATATAATATAATTAATATATATATATATATATATATATTTATAATATATATATATATATATATACCTATATACTATGTCCCCTGCTACTCACAAATAATAAGTAATATATACTATATATATATAATACAACGTAGATATATAACTAATATATACTACATATATATATTACTTATATACTAATTTAAATCATATAATATAAAAATACAATTTGCTATATCACGTGAGTGTTTATAAATATATCATTAGTAAAAACCAAATATATAAACAATATTGATACATATACTGGAATTTATTCTATATTATATATATATATATATATATATATATTATATAAATATATATTATATGGAAACGTAATAGAACAATACTACAACAATATATGTGAGATAAGCAATTGGTTGATTAAGTGAAAATTGTAAAAAATTGTGAAATTTGGAGAAATATATACAAGCGTTAGCTTTAATTTATAAATAAATCTACTATTTCTATAAAATTCAAACATTTCAATCTCGTTTTTCTAAAAAAAAAAACATTTTCTTTATACTCTGTTGATTCCGATCACTCTTATTATAACAAATATATAATATATTATATATTATATATATATATATAATATAATAATAACTATATAAGTATATATATATATATAATATATAATATATAATACTATATATAATATCATAGTATATAAAAACTATATAATTCCTAATATTTTATATATATAATATATAATATAGATATACTTACTTGTCACACTGGACCGCTACCTTCAGAAAGTTCAACCTTATCAATCACTTCAGAATCTTTCGTCTTGTTTTAATTTTATTCGGAATCGTTATAAAATCTGTCAATGGCGTAATCACTAGAAATTGTTTCTCCACAAGAAAATGAAATTATTTTTTATGGTTGCGCCATCCTCATGCCCTTTCCCCAATTTTGCAAAAAATTCAATTACTTTTCTTTTTACCATTTTCCCTACTATTTCCTCCTACGATCAGGAAACTATCCCTTTCAAATCATTTTCGGAATCTGCATACAAAATACTTATAGTTTCTTTTAAAAGAGCAATTTTTTGTTCAATTGATCACAGAAGGGTATGAAGGTATGAGGGCAGTTTTAACGTTTTTGGCACCTGTGGCTTCTCGTTAATTGTGCAATAAGCTTTTGACAGTCACGTTGGTAAGGTTGTATTGCCGAACTTTTTTAGCCTTCTCTTCTTTCATTGGCAAGCCTGATACGCTCGTACAACTCTAATCACGAAAACAGGACGGCCCTTCTCTAATATAATATAATAACCTAATATATATTCAAGTAGTACACCCTATATATTACCGCTAATAATAGTTATCACTACATATATATCTCTAGTTATACTATATTAACTATATACTCTCATCCTACTCACTACTACCTCTACTATTAATATACTACTTATATATCATAATACTACTTATACTATATGTATACAGACTTATCACCCATAACTACCCCATATACTCCTATACTATACTACTAGTATATGTATATATATACTATATGTATATATACTATAACCCATGTCATATAGATCATATACTACCATATAATATATAACCTATCTATATTCCATATACATATACTATATATCATATATATAATATACCTATATAATATATAATACTATGTACTCATTAATATATAGTATATATATATCTATTACATATATATATATATATATAATATGTACTAATATTATTATAATACTATATATATATAATATATATACTAATTTACCTATATATATATAATATATATAATTATATACCTACCTTATCATTAATACTAATAATACTAAAGAAGTTATTTTATTACACTACTCTAACAATATAAATTTCTCTGATTTTATTAATAACGCTGAATATTTGAAAGCATGTTAAAACTTGTAATACTTCTTGCAACGATCTCCAGGGCACAGGCACAAATATCCTAAACAGTCCTACGAAAAAGAATTTCTGAGAATCCCTCATTTCACACACTTTTGCGAATACTCTTCTTTCTTTCTCTTTTGGTTTCTCCTTTCCTGCGGGTCTGCTCATAGCAGATGTCTCGGCAATCCAACCGTCTCAACCTCTTATAAACTATCTAAACAGTAAGCTTCTTCGCCTTCAGGGTTCTTTACTTTCCATATTTCTTTTGCTCATTTCCATTTATGTGAACTCTTTCTTTGCTTCATCTCCAACCCAGTATTATGCAGACGATTCCGCCGGTGCTTCATTATTCCTTTCACGCCGGTGCTTCATTATTCCTTTCAATTCGAAAGAATTGGAAATGGTCTTGGAGAAAAGAACTCCATGATTTATCTCATCACTAATTGGGGCAAAGAAAGCATGATTATTGTCCAATGCCAGAAAGTGCAGTGGCTATATCATTAAAGCTCACAACAAACAATAACATGCTTCGAAACACACAACTCAAACTTTAGACTCTTCTTAATATTGTTAGTATTTCTCTTTCCTGTGGTCGTTCTTGGAGGAAGGATGACATTATTCTCTCTACTCATACATTTCTAAGAAATTGGAAGGTTTCTTGTATTTATCATAAACTGCTGCTCTTTCTATGTAGGGTGTCGTTCGACTCTATAAATGGATATCAGCCTCACATATCATGAAGGTGGTTACACTCACATAACTTCCTTTGAAAAAATGTAGTCTAAGGCCTTTTGCCTTTCGCTTGCAATTTTCAAATGAGTGTATCGGGATATGTCGGCCTAAGCCTCTTATTTGGGTCTCGATGTTTTTCCAATTCTATCAGATTTAGAATTCCTCTGGCCTATACCCACCAAGAAGGATTATATAGTATAATAATATATATTTTATATATTATATTAATATAATAGTTATATATATATATATAATATAAAAGTATATATTTATAATATATAAATATATAATAATATATATAAATATTACACTATATCATATAATTAAAATATTCATTATATACTAATAATATAATATTATACTATAATATATATATATATATAATACTATATATACCTATATATTATATATATATTATATATAATATAATATATATATATACATATATAATATATAAAATATATATATATATATATATAATATATGTATATATATATATTATATACTATATAATTTTACATATATATAAATATATATATATATAATAATATATATATTTATATATTACCCAAATATATATAATACTATATATATAGTTATATATATTATATATTATTATTATATCTATAAATATACTATTATATACTATATATATACTATATATGTATATATAATACTATATAATAATATAAATATATATAATATATTATACATATATTATATTAATATATATTACATAATACTCATAACTATATATATATTATACTATACTATAACATCTTATATATATAATATATAATTAATAATAATATACCACCTACTATTATCTATAATACTTCTATAACTTATATACTCATATATACTAATATATACCTACCTACTACCAATACTCTTACCTTTTTATCTTTCTCACCACACTGACACCCCATACATGGAGATCGGCCACACCTCGCAGGGGATCCACTGACGCACTACGGTCCCTTCCCAAAGACTACCTCCAGGGATGTTATGTTCCACGTTGTAATACCTAATGCTTGAAGAATTATATTAAAGCAGGACAAAAGCAGGTCATGATGCATCCTCCGAAACCTGATTAAAATTTTTTGACAGATGTTTATGTTGTGGTTTGGCTACCAGCGTTGAAAATCTGTCGCTTTCGTATAATATCTACAGCAATTTAAGTGATGGCCGTACTTAGCTTTGACCCAAGGAGAACTGCTTAGTTCTTCGATAGTGAGTTGAATTCTAAATTGCTCCATTTCCTGATGCAATGTTGTTTAAACTGTTTGGTGATCTACATCCTAATTGGTTTTCTGTTAGTGTCGTGGACGTGTGGATTTGTTTGATGTATGTTATGTTGTTTGGTGTGGTGGAATGTTGTTCAAGCATTTGTATTGTAATAATAGGCGCTAGTGACAGATGGAGAATGTTGGAAGGTCTGTGGTGGCTAGGTTACGGAAGTCATGGTGGCAGTGCGAGTTGTATGAGGTGTTTGGTTGTAGAAAACAATATGTGTGCCCACATCATGCCAGAGTTGTGTCTAGGGTAAGAATTGGTTTCCATCGTGAAAGGTTTCTATTATGTATTGGTGTTGTATGATGATGTATCCTTTTAGTGATTCTTAAACTGTGTTTTTATGTCGTATTGGAGTTTTCTTTATGTTAATTTTTAGTCATAGTAGTGTAGGCAGCGTTGGATAAAAGCGTCAGTCAGAGAAAAGAATTGTTTGAATATGGTGGATGGCACTTCTGGTTATTCATTGTTTTGTGAAATCCTAAGTAGACGATGTGTTCTAATATGTTAACTTCCTATGTCATCAGATAGAGACTTAATGTTCGTCTATGATGCTTCTTTAAAAGTAGAATGTGGTGTAATTAGTTACTATCGAAGGTTTTTGGAGTGTTTAAAGGGGATAGCAATGTGTAGGTAGACTTGTGGGTGCTGTGGTCACAACATTAATTGCGGTCAAGGGGTAATTAATGTAATTGAGATTTGTTATTGGTGAAGGCGGACATTCATGTTTCCTGCTATGACTATATTTATATTATCATATATTATATATAGTATAATATATTATTATATATATATATATCTATATAAATATACTATATATATAAATATAATATCATTATAATCTATGTATATATTAATATAATAATATATATAAATATACATATAATACATTATATATATTATATATATTATATATATATATATAACTATATATAATTAATATTATATATATACATTTATATATATATAATATATACTATTAAATATATATACATATATAAATAATATAATATATATTTATATAACAATACTTATAATATATATATATATATATATATATATATATCATATATATATAAATATAATATATATATATATATATATATTACTATATATATTACTATATATATTATATATCACCTATATGATATAATACTTTTATAATATACAGATTCATAAATATATATACACTATTATATATATATATAGTAATATAACTATATATATAGTAATATAATTCATATATTATAGTAATATTATATAATAATATTAATATTGTACAAGGTGGTCACCAATATGAAGGGGTTATAGTCGCTGTTGAAGAAACCACCTCAATTAGCTGAAGACTAAGATGATCGATTTTGAAGAGAGTAGATTGTTCGCGATTGACATTGGCGTTTCGTCCGGGGGACTGCTTTGGACTCATCAGTGGTGGTCGCAGAATCCACCAGATAGCCAAATATATAGTATATTATATTATATATAATATTATATAGTATTATAATATATATATTATATATAATATATAATTATATATATATATATATATATACCATATTATATAGTATTAATATTATATAGGTATATATAAATCATATATAAAAATATATATAATATTATAATATATATCAATATACTAGTTATATAATATAATATAAATTATTATATATTATATATATACTAGAATACTATATATATATATATATATATAATATAGGTATATATTATATATATAGTATATGGTATATATATATATAATATATAGGTAGTATATATATATGATATATAATATAATATATAATATCATATAATATACAAACCTATATATATAACACTATATTATATATATTATATATAGAATTATCAATCATATATATATACTATTTATACCATATATACAATATATATTAACATATTTTATACTATATAATTTAATATACATATATATATTATATATATATTATATATATATATATATAATACACACTATATAACTATATATAATACTCATATAATATCAATTATATAGAATAATATTTATATATAATATTATATTACTATATATAATATAAATAATATACTATATAAGATATATATATATATATATATATATAATATATATATATTATATATATATTAATATATATTATAATTATATTTAATAGTATATACTACACTATATATATAAATTATATAATATATACGGTATATATATATATACCAATATTATATATTTTATATATATATAATATATAATGATATAATATATATATATATTATATTATATATACTATATATATATAAATTATATATATATCAATTTCTATAATATATATATATATATATATATTTATATATATAAATAAATATAATAATTATAATATTATTACTTTATATAATTAATAATTATATATTATATATATATAACTATAATATATATAAATATATTAATATATTATATTATAATTAACTATTATATATATATATTATATATATATTAATATATATATAATATATAATATATCTATAATATATTATATATAATATATACCATATACATATATAATATATAATATAGCAGTAAATAGACAGTTGTGAAGCGTGGCGACCGATTTCTCAATAAGATATCAGATATAGCTTGAAACTTAGAATATAATCTATATAATACAGTGAAAATTTCCAAGTTGGAGGAGTATATAAGGGGTGGTCAACTCCGAGAGCAAATCAGCCGCTAACGCCCTTGTTTACGGCTTGTGGAGTGAATGAATAGATATGGCTTGGGGAGGAATTGACAAAGACTGAAAGGTCGTCAATCCGACAAACAGACCCACCCGAAGGTTGTCTGTGTTTGTTTGTTACTGCCGCGGATTACATTAGTTTCTCATTTTGTAATTATATTAATAATTACATCAGACCAACAGAAATGTTCCGTCCAGGAAACACTTCCTGAGTTGTTGTATTTTAATCCCTTTCTGCATCTCCTATCTAAATTTATTTCCTCGGTCGCGTATACACCTCTCCGAGCCTCTGCCATAAACGCCATCTTCCTCGCGTTCGAGTTCAATCTTCGTTCAGCATCCTCCTTCAGAGAACTTCTACAGCGACATTGATGTTCATCCACCTGTATGTTTCCGTCCATAGCCTCTGCTGCTGCAGCAGCAGCAGCAGCCACGACTCTGGCTCTGCTCCGGCTCCGGGAAAATCTGCTCGACTCGGCGGCTCCGACTCGACCACAACTCCATCTCACAGGGTCGATAACAATGTGAATAGTTCGGAGGAAACCAAAAAGCGAGTTTTGCCTTTTCAACACCGTTCAATATCTAGCCATTACCTCATTTTATTATTATTTATTATTATTATATATAATAAAGGTTGAAAGAAAAAGAAGATTCAAAACATAATATAATATTCAATCACAAATAAATAAGAAGCTAATATATATATACTATATATAACTATATAGTAGTAATATATCATATATATATATATATATATACACTTATATTATAATCTATATATATATATATAATATAATTATATATTATAATAATATATATATAATATATATATATAAATATACATTTTTAATTAAGAAATTATTTATAAAATATTTGTTTAACGAAAACATTGGATCTTTCATATATTTATAGGGAAAAGAGGATTCCTCTGAATCCAATAGGGGATTGTAACGAGCAGTTTTTTTTGTAAGCACTTTCTATTCCAGTCATCCTCATCTCTTTAGACGCTGTTCCGATTATCATTTTACGCTTTTTATCGGCTTATATTATAGTCCAGCATATATAATACCATATCTTTACCTTAAATATATGTTTCATCTTATGATAACTGTACCATGCAAAAACTCTCTGTAGCATCTCTTGTTCTCATTTCCTTGGCTATTATTGCTGTGATATCTCTGCCCTCTCTAGTTTAGAATAATAATAAAGTTCTTCATTATCCGATCATTCGTTCAATCATTCATAAATGCCAGTTTATTTATGACTATTTCACATAGTGTTAAAGTCAAATTTTTCACCTGTTGTTATTATTTAATGTTATTTACTTCCCTTTATTATGTGATCTATGGACCCATCATCTTTTATAATTCGAAACGGCGTAAGATTAGGGACCTGTACAACAGAATGCATCAAGCCTTTTCCTTGCCCCTATTTCATCAGTTAAAATCTCACCAAAAATTTTCCTACTCGAGGGGTCAGTTTCAACCTTCCCTGTTCAAAGACACAGCTATCTGTGTCACAGTATAAGACTCCGTTGTCCTAATCCTCAAGAAGATATATAGTTTATCACCCCTCGCAATGAAGCCAGTAGTGAAATGCAGCTATAGCTATATTTGTGCTTCTGGTTGTTTGCTCTGCAAGAGCGGTATCACAGAAACAATATACCTCTTACCTATGCAAGAGACGTCCTTTACTTCTACATCCGCTCTACCGAAACACTTCCATACCTCAGCGTCAGTTTCACAGATTATATCTTAACAGTGAGGAGCCCGTTCCACGAATTTACCTCAAAGAGAATTAAGACATAGTTTTGCTATAAACCGAAGCCATGCATTCTTCTTTATCTTTTCACGATTAAGTTTCACCCCCTCTATTCTTTCAAAGTCTTCTATGAATTGATTGAACATAGGACTATCGAATCCATCTATTCCGGCTGGTAAACCTGATGCCTCGGTCTTTATCTTCAGGAATTCTTTTATATACTCGGTGAACATTCCTATCTAAGGGGTAAATGTCCATATCTCGTTAAGTTTTGTGATTTTGTAGCCTTTCTTTAATGCTAATTCTAATTCAGGAGTAGTATAAACACCCCGGAACTCTCGTTGTCGAGCAGTGTGTTTCCTGCAAAATATCCAATCAAGAGAATTGAGACTAAAATTTTTAACTTTACCCAAGGATTATCGAGTATTAATATTCCTAACATCGTCAATGGTAGCTTACCTCAGAAGGTGATAATAGGGAATTGTAGACACAGATGCGCTATTCTGAAACTATGGAAATCAGCCTTTAAATTTACCCATTTCGGACTCAGAGGGAATCAGTTAACACGTGAATGGTCAACCATACGGTCGTGATTATGAGATGATATATGAAGACACCCATTCTCAATGTTCGCGTCCTTTTTATGATTTATTTGCCAATACTCTTTCTTGCAGCGATAACGGTTCAGGTGTTGATCTTCAGACTTATGCTGAAAACATTAATTTATATGCGTACGATCTCACTGCTGATCTTTCAGCTTGTAATGCTTATCATCTTAATATTCTAAGAAAAGGAACATTACGGCTGTCTCAAATTTGGTCAAGTTTGACATCCTCAATTTCGAATAGGTTGTTCTTTTCCTGCATATACAAGCACCAAGTTTCATCTGCGGTCATAATCCTGAAAAATAAAACGAACAGACTGATCACTCCAGTATGACACGAAACAGAGGATCCAGAAACGCAAACATGATTTTAGGTGATCGCATGTAACGAAACTTAGCTCGTGAAATGAATACCGACCTGGTCTTATCTCAACACTTTCTCCTAGGATGTTTCGAACAATGGACATTGGATAGCCGTGTATATAAAATAAAAATAATGTTGTATATTCCTTGACTCTCTGCGATTTAGATTTTTGTTTAGTAATGCATTAGTTAACAATCTTTTTAAAATCAATACTGTTCAATATGTAAGACCTTATGTTTTCCTGTACAATCCATCATGTCTAATTTATGTGGTGTATACTGTTTTATTACATTTTTCTTCCACTAAGGTCATCTGCTTTAAAAAAATTGTAAATATATCAGATCTAAAAATTTATCTTTAACGATTATGTAGTTACAACTTATGTTATAAAGTGCTTGAATAAAAACCTGTTTTTTTAAATTGTATAAAAGTTTTTGTGTTATGTTTTTAAAATCATGACTTGAATCAATAAATGGAAGGTAGGGAGGAGGGGGATGAGGGTTTGGAGGGTTGTTTGATTTACTGATTTATGCTTTATGGTATGTAAAACATAAAAATTAATAAAAATTGACTTGAATTAATAGATCAATAGTAGGGAGGTAGGGAGGAGGGGTAGTGAGGAGGGATGTTGATTTAGTCTGATTTACTGATTAGGGTATGGTAAAATACGTAACTTTCTTACGTTATGACATGAAAGCTAAAAAAAAATAGTAAAACAAAATAGATTCCAATAAATAAAAAACAATAATTTTTGAAAAAAAAAATTAATTTAGTATACCGCACAAAATTGCGATGAGCACTTGCGGGATGCGAGGGGGCGCGCGGACGCGCCCCTTCCGCGTCGGATCGCGCCGACGCCGGCGGCCGCGCCAGCGTCGGCTTCGCGGCGGACTGCACTGGCCGGCGCCGTTGCCGCACGGGCCCGCGCATCGACCGAGGAGCCTGTTGACGCTACCTTCTTGCTCATGAAGGAGCCAAACACCCTTAGTCAAACTTTCCATCCTTATAAACATATATTTAACACCAAATATTTATTATTATAACAAATATTTGCTATTCCAAGCCCCGCAACCCCGCACCGGGAGCCAGCAACCGTGTCATTGTCAACTCAAACCTGCATAGATTCAGACTCCTTTCCCTTCTTCTATACACTATCCAAATTTCACGCCTTCTTATGATCAATTTAATTTTAGAGGGTGGGGTCCCGCCATTTCAAGGGACCCCAGGGGTACGTAATTTCTGCGTCTAACGATAAGATAATTTTCCCTACAATATCTGCCCTCCAAATTTTTAAAACCCAATACGATAACTTTAAAAGCGTTACGATGTCTATGGAGCTCAGAGCTGAGCCGAAGCAGGACCCGGTAGCCTGAGCCAAGTGAGTAAAACAACGATTCCTTACAGGAATAATAAAAATAATAAAATAATAATATATAATAAATAATAATAATAATAAAGAATAATAATAATAACAATAATAATAATAAAAATAGGGGGGTGGCAATGGGTTCTGTGTGCGCTGCGCTCAGCGCGCTGAACGTAAGCTCGTATACTGAACGAGACTTACGTCATCACGCTCGAACCTAACGCTATTATTTTAGGCCTAATCTGCCTCCAAGAACTGCCACAGGGCGTAAAGCGAATATAGCGTCCAACCCTCGGGGGCGACCACCCATCTTTATACATCCTACAGACCTGAAATTTACCCTGTTTCGAGCTTAACCCATATATAGATTATATTCCAAGTTTGAAACCAATCATCTGCTATTCCTCATATCGAAAAGGTGCTAGCCGGTCTCTTATGTAGGGGGATCGATGGTTAAGTTTATGGAAACATTAACAGGACAAAAGTATAACTCATGCCGCAAAATGGGGGAAAGAGGAATTTTAAATTGAATGAAATAAAGCCGCATTCCCTGATGGGTATGCCGAAGTTCCTGTTTCAAAATATAGACCTATCAAAGATGCCGATTTTATCCAACTTAGAAATCTAGTTGTAGATGAAACTTTAAAAGCAAGGAATGAACAAGAATGGAAAGCTATGGATACTGCAGCTGAGGATGCTGGTACAGGATCTGTTGAGAAGAAACGAATAGTATATCTATTCCATGGCTCGTGCATGGTCTATGGCCATCCAGGGGTTGCTGAAAGGGAAAGGCACGGCATGATGAAGCAACAGCTCTAGATATGTACACGCTAACTATGTCACAGGAGAAAGCCTATAAGCGAGTGGGTTCGAGGTGGGAGGAAATGGGAGTGTGAATGGGAACAATGAAAACAGAATGCAAAGACGTTTCGTGACCCTATGCATTGAGATGAATTGAATGAAGAAGACCGAAGGTTTGGCGTCATGATGTTAAATAGAATCGCAAAAATGATGGTGGTCCATGGAATCTCTGGAGTTGTGGTGTGAGGCTCTATTGACGGAGGAGAGACTGAACTTTGTTCTACTAGTTATCCTCTGCTACAGTACGGGAAAACGAAAATTAAACTACTGTATTTTTTACATCCTGATATCCCTTGGGTAACTTAGAAAGACTCAAGTTCCTTTTCCCCTAGCGCATACAAAAAAATTAGTAGGGGACAACTCCATCTATTGAAGAATTTAGTAGAGAGATTAATAAGGAAAACTATTTTTGGGTTAGCTAAATGTCTGGTTCTTCAAACCAAATAACTCTAATACGTTCTACCAGGAAGATATGATGAAAGACTCGTGTTCAAGTTAGTGCAGTGACATTGCAGATAACAACGCAGGAACCATATTAAAACCACACTGCTCCGACACGAGAGGTCGGGGTGTTTTATCACTACCGCGAATTAGCAACTCAGCATTAAAGAAAGGCTACAAAATCACAAAACTTAACGAGATATGGACATTTACCCCTAAGATAGGAATGTTCACCGAGTATATAAAAGAATTCCTGAAGATAAAGACCGAGGCATCAGGTTTACCAGCCGGAATAGATGGATTCGATAGTCCTATGTTCAATCAATTCATAGAAGACTTTGAAAGAATAGAAGGGGTGAAACTTCATCGTGAAAAGATAAAGAAGAATGCATGGCTTCGGTTTATAGCAAAACTATGTCTTAATTCTCTTTGGGGAAAATTCATGGAACGGGCTCCTCACTGTGAAGATATAATCTGTGAAACTGACGCTGAGGTATGGAAGTGTTTCGGTAGAGCGGATGTAGAAGTAAAGGACGTCTCTTGCATAGGTAAGAGGTATATTGTTTCTGTGAAGTATACCGCTCTTGCAGAGCAAACAACCAGAAGCACAAATATAGCTATAGCTGCTTTCACTACTGCTCATGCGAGGGTGAAACTATATAATCTTCTTGAGGAGTTAGGACAACGAGTCTTATACTGTGACACAGATAGCTGTGTCTTTGTAACAGGGGAGGGTGAAACTGACCCCTCATTAGGAAAATTTTTGGGAGATTTAACTGATGAAATAGGGCAATGAAATAGGGCTGATGCATTTGTATGTAAAGGTCCTAAATCTTACGCCGTACGAATTATAAAAGATGATGGGTCCATAGATCACATAATAAAGGCTAAAGGGTTAACATTAAATAAAACAACAGGTGAAATAATTAACTTTATCACTATGTTGAAACTAGTCATAAATAACATGGATGATAATGATGATGATGATAATGAAGATGAACGAATGATCGATAATGAAGAACTTTATTATTATTCTAAACTTAGAGAGGGCAGAGATATCACTGCCTTAATAGCCGAGGAAATGAGAACACTAGGTGCTACAGAGAGTTTGCATGGTAACGCTTATCATAAGGATGAAACAACAAATCCTCATGTTGAAATTAAAGGTAAAGATATGGCATTTAAAGCTCCTACAACGAGATTTAAAGCCGATAAAAAAGGTAAAATGATAATCGGAAAAGGTCTAAATAGATTGAGGATGACTGGTAATAAGAGAGTGCTTATAAAAAAAACTGCTCGTACAATCCCCTATGGATTCAGAGGAATCCTCTTTCCCCTTATAGTTAAAGAATGATCCAATGTTCGTTAAACAAATATTTTAAATAATTTTCTTAATTAAAAAATGTAATATATATATATATATATATATATATATAGATAGATAATTCTTTATATTTATTTTTTTATGCATATATTATAAATATATATTATATATAAATATATATATAATAAATATATATATATATATATAATATTAAATAATATATAATTAAATATATATATAATATATATTATACTATATAATATATATATACTATATATATATATTTATATATATATATATATAATATATAATATTATATAACATATATATATATAAATAGATATATATTAAATATATAAAATTATGTAAATATAAATATATATATAAGAAAAAAAATGATTTTTTTCCCCCCGTGAACAGCATTGCTATGCATAGTTTTTTTAAGATATTTTTTAATAAATGTTTAAACAAAATTTTTTCTTTCAAACCTTTATTATAAATAATAATCAATTAATAATAATAATTAATCAATAATAATAAAATAATAATATATAATAATAATAATAATAATAATAATAATAATAATAATAAATATAATAAAAATAAATAATTAAATTCTCAAGATATTGAAACAGTGTTGAAAAGGCAAACTCGCTTTTTCGGTTTCCCCGAACTATTCACATTGGCTACCGGAAGCCCAAAAAGGTTAAAACGGCAAGCAGGAAAAAAAAAAAAAGTTGTGGAGTCCGGAGTCGGAGTCGGGAGTCGAGCAAATTTTCCCCGGAGCCGGAGTCGGAAGTCGTGCTGCTGGCTGCTTGTAGAAGCAAGGGACCGAAACAAAGTGATGAACACAATGTGCTGTAGAGAGTCTCTGAAGGAGACTGAAGCCGAAATTGAATTGACCGCGAAAGGAGGCGTTGAGGCAGAGGCGCGGAAGGTATACCCGACGGAGAAAAAAATAGTTTGTCAGAGATGCAGAAAGGTGTGTAACGGAAGTAGAC
>JABUQX010080197.1:0-22500 GCA_015478945.1 Trachelipus rathkii
TCTTAGCATCGAGTCTAAAACAAGAGCAAAAGTTGGGTTAGAGTTAGATAGGTGATATCCACAGAGCAAAGTGAGATTTAAGCTCGCGGATATTGGTAAAAGTTGAATAGAAAGCCCGCCAAATATACAAATCTGCCCATTTTCACACACATACAAATCACACACACAAAAGGAACAATAGAAAAAACAGACTAAAACAAAAGAAGAAATTGGATAAAAATTGAACAAACTAAATCCTAACTTAAAAAATTTAATCATTAATATTCAATTATTTTAAAATATACTATTAAACCTCAAATGGAACCAAAAACTTTATAAACAAACATCTTTAACACACTTTTTTAAAAATTTAATTAAAAGAACAACTAAAGAAAAAAATGAAAAAAATCCATATACTTAAAAATTCAGTACTCACATTCATTATTAAAAAAATAATCTATAATAAAACAAACCAACCAGAACACACCAATAAAACCACCACTAACACAAACTACAAAAGGAAAAAAAATAATAAAACACACCTTACATTTTATAAGCAATTAAATGTAAAAGGACCTATATGCAGGATTATACATATAAAACCTTCAATTAAAACAAAATGAGATTTGAAAAAAACACACACACACTTTACCAAACACAGAACGATAATAACATTATAGCAAAACGCCCAAAAGATAAATTGTTAACTTTCAACCGTCGAAACATTCAAATCTGTTTTCACTCCACAAGATTAACATACAATGTATATATAAATATTATAGTATATATATATATATATATATATATATATATATATAATATTAATATATATAATATATATATATAATAATAATAATATGATATATATTATATTATAACTCCCAACTGTAACGCACCACAGGGTACGGGACGAAGGAAGGGGTAGAAAAAGTTGAAGAACGCGAAGAAACTTTTTGGACAATGACAATACATGGTGGATTCCTTTTCCCAGAATCGTAGGCTGATAGAGTGTGTGGCCAAAGGTGCACCAAGGGCCTCGCAGTAGTAGGGGTTGGAGGTTGCGCCGCAAACACACAGAGTTGGTACGTACGCGACGGCCGGCGGGGGGGTGTGGTCTGTCCAATGCGGTGTGACTCCTCTCTGGCATGGATGACTGCCTGAAACCGTCCTGGCATGCTCTCAGATGGGTGGGAAATGTCCCCTAGACAGTGATTTGATCCCATGTGTCGTGCAAGTGCCTGTCGCAGGTCCGGGAGGGTCCATGGAGGGTTGCAGCTGTCGGATCCGACGTTTCGGAATATCCCACAAATGTTCGTATTGGTTGAGGTCCGGTACTATATGCATGACCACTCCAACGCGCGTAATTGAACAATCCTAAGGTAGTCGTTTACACATTTGGCTTGTGTGGTCTGCATTGTCATGCATAGTATGGAAGAGTCCACCGATGGTAGGGGAACATATGGGCACGACATATGGGTTCGAGGTATTGTGAAGGACCTTACGACGTAAGAGTGCTTCCATCGAAGAATGTGCAACTCCGTAGCCCCGAAGAAAGAGGTGGCTCTCCAGACAGTAAAAGGCGACACCCGCAGCAACATTACATTGCGCGAAACCTTCCGTCGATCGTCGGTGATACTCATAGCACGCTGTCGAGTCGTACAGAGACACTCTTGACTCCTCCGTAAAGAGCACCTTTCCCAATCGTCGACCGTAGAATGGATGTGTTCTCGGCAAATGCAGTCGCGCCCTTCGTGGTGCCGTGGAGGCGGTGGTTCTGTTGGTAAGCTTCCGGGGACCGGTAATTAATGTTCCGCAAGCGTCGACGAACTGTATTTTTTCAACTCACTTGGTGCGTTGTGTGGCGCTCTCATAATGCACGCAGACCGTATAAATGGTCTCGCACGGGTGTCGGTGGCCCTGCCCTGCCCTGCCTGGCCTACCTCCCTCGCCGGCGATCAGTGGTCAGGAATTTCCTGGTACCGTTGGACCACCCGTGCAATCATTGTGTGCGCTACCTGCGCTACGCACCGAACCGTCGACCAGTGCCCGTAGTTCTCGGTGTGGAGTGTTGTTATCTGCAACGCACTGATCTCTTGACAAGTTGACGCACTATCCTCTGCATGTTTATCGGAGTCGCTTCGTACGTGAATGATCCCTCCCTCATATACCCCGACATAACCTACCCCGAATAACCTACACCACCGTCTCCCAGTTCTAGTTCTACGTGGGTTAGTTTCTAAATTTATCGCGGGACGGCCCAAATTACTGCAGCGAATTCCGCGGGTTGGTTACATGTACACTGATGCTTGTAGTTTTTGTTGTTGTGGGTTTCATGGGTTAGGGTCCTCCCGTTCTTGCGAGTGACATTTACCCTAGTGGGGCGTTATTTTTGACGAGTAGTATATATATATATATAATAATTATATATAAAATATATAATTATATAGTATTATATATATAAATTATTTTTATATTATAGATATATTTATTATATATATATATAATATATATACTATAATAAATATAATATTAATATATATAATGTCCCAAAAATAAGTGTAACTGATGTCGAATTTAATTATGTATTGGACTTACTGAAATATTAAGTGATTCTCTTTTGCAAAGTATGACCCCTAGGGGATGTACGCAGCGGTTCCAACGTTCTTCTACTTGTTCATAGCAGTACCGTTAAGTCATTTTCTGAAGTGTGGTTTGTCACGTGTTACAGCATTCTTTTATGTTTTTTCCATCTTCCAAAATAAAGACCCTCAACTTCATTTCAACCTGTAAAAAAAAAAAAAGGGGAAAAAAAAAAAGAAAGAGGGGTTTTGGGGGCCTTTTTTTTTAGATTCCTTTGGGAGCTGTTAATGGGAAAAGTAGTGTAAGTACTGAGAGTTTTTCTTCGCCAGAATGGAGGCGCAGTGTGAGCATGGCGCGGTTTTCGTGGTTTCACACCAGTTTCGTTCTGCAATTATATTATGATTCGCTGAACTAGTTTTCAAGGTCCCGTTCCAAGACATCTTCTGTAAAAGGCGTGAATTCACCATCTACACTCTCCTGAAGGTACATACGTGCTTCCCTTCGGACGAGGAGAATTTATTGTGGCTATTCGCACTTTGCCGTTATGGTGTTCAGATGTACTCAAAACCCATATTCATGCACCTGTGACACTCTTTATCCAAAATTGTGCTCCATCTCGAGTCTTTCAATCTTGACAAATTTTGACCTGTTCGCTTTCTGCTCCGCAGACAATCTTCGAACACTAGTGTTTGCACAAATTTTTCGATTACAAATGACTCGTAAAAATCCATGTACTTCATTTTTATCCAAACGCATTTTTTCTGCAATCACCTGACACTGAACGGTGTCTCTCTCATACAGCGCTAACAACTTCCACATTTTTCACATCGTTTGTTGACGAGATTGTTCTTCCACAACGAGGGTCGTGTCTTAAACATTTTCTCCGCCTCTTTGAAAGCTTTTGTGCCACTTAACAACCATAGTTCTCGATAGATGGCAATCCCATAAGCTTCGTTTAAAAAAGCAAATGTCTCAATGGCAGACTTGGTACGTTCACACAGAATTTAGCGTACCGCTGTTCAATATATACCTGCATCGCAAAACGTAACGAGGAATAAAACACGCCATACACAAAAAGATGTAGTGCAAAAAGGTAACGAGGTTAGAACACACGCCATACATAAACAGATGAGTGCAAGACTGAATTTATAAATCTGGTTAAAACTGGTATGGTTATGTAGCCTAGGTAATACCCACTCGTATACGTCATGGAGGAGCTACATTAATCAGTCGTTCATGGGATATTCCAGATGCAGTAGTTGCAGCATAATAGAATATATATATATTTAATAATATATATTATAATTATAATATATATGATATATAGATATATATATATATATATTATATATATATAAATATAATATTATATATTATATATTATAAATATATATAGCCACTCATAAGATGTAGGGTGTCCTCTTCTGATGGTGAATGGCCTACATTAGTAATGGAGTGAAGCATAGTAAAATTGTGAGTTGACCAACTTCATCAGCACGATATAGGCAAACTGGATATTTAGTTTTTCTTTAGAATACGACACTTCAGTTTTTTACTTATTCTTTAATAAATGCGAACCAAATTTCTGCATGCAAAACCAAAAGTTTTCTAAGCTTATTTCTTGCAAAGAGGAAACATAAAGTTCGAGTGTATTATCTCTTTATACGAGTAGACTTAAGGTTACCTCACGAGGATTAAAAATCCAAATTATATCAGTAAGAGCTTCAATAAAAGATAGTAACAAAAGTACCCTGTTTTAAATTGAATACTCTCCTTTGTAAACTCAGAACACATCCTTTATTTTCGCTTGGTTTTACCAGCCCTGCTTGGTTCTTCTTTTTAGAATTGTTTTTTTGTAATGGACTTTCTGAGTCTTGGTTGCTTCGTCGGCTGCTTACCTCACTTCCGTGAGATTTGAAGTTACTTGTCCTGAGTGAAGAAATGATTCGAATTTTCGATCTTCTTGTTGTGAGGAAAGTGAGTCTGGAGTTAGAAGGAGAGTGTGTCTCAATAAGGCAGGGAAGCCATACCCTATTTCTTTGTTATTATTTAAATTTATCTTACATAAATACCACACAATATTTAACCTTCTCCTCATATGTAATTCCTGTTACATAGGAGAGACAAATGACTTTAGTAGACGCCGATACCAACATAAATATGACCTTACTCTCGGACCTCACAAAACTCGGCACTCACCTTTCATAGAACCCTACAAAATCACAACATAACTCAATGCCTGTTGACCCATCTTACAAGTTTTAGATCCAACAAAACGGAAAATTATTGAATCCTTTGCATACAAGATTTTCCAAACTTTAAACCAATAAAAGAGACAATATACTTGACCCACTTTAAACAACATAATATTACACACACTTTTTCAATAAATATGCAAAACTAAAATTTGGCTCATTTGATAAATCCCTTACGTTTTTCTCTAACTCATAAAATTTAGGGTTAATTTTACAACTTAGTTTTAAATTTTAAAATGTTTGGTAAAAAAAATTACTTTACATTAATGGTAATTTAAAATCAAGCAGTTGAAGTTTTATTATGTCAACATTACATTCCTTTTTATAATAGAAATATTATTATATATATATATATGATATATATATATATATATAATAATATTATAATATATCATATATATATATATATATAATATATATCTATATGATATATATATAATATATATATATGTTATTTATTATAATAATATATATAATATATTTTAATATATATATATATTATAATATATCATATGTATAATAATATATATATATAATAAATTAGATTATATATATATGATATATATATACTATATATACTATATTGAGTGTCGAAAGCTGACATCATGTAACCGAGAACGGCAGCCCCGTACAGGTAAAAACAGATACATATCGGAATCAGCGGAAAATTCTAGAGGGAGGGGTTTTAATTTTTTTTTTTTTTTTTTTTTTTTTTTTTTTTTTTTTGCGTTACGGAAAATTGAAATTTCTTCTTTTGTTATATTCCAGATTAGGGGCTGAGCCACGGGACAGAGTGGGGGACGTAAGTCCCCCCCCCGTCCGTCCACCGGAGGCCGAGCAGACCCCGCTCATGCCTCTTTCGGCGGTACCCAATTGGTATCCTTAGTTAAAAAAAAAAAAAAAAAGTTATTACTTTTACAAATGCTATTACTTTAATTACAAGAAAAAAATTTTTTACCTCTTAACATACCTTTCCAAATTTAAATTTTTCTAAAATGATGCACATTCTTTCCCGAATTGTGAATAAATTTATTTTCTGTTGGAAAATTACAGTCATAAATTTTTGTAATTTTAAAAAAGCAATAATGAGATGGAATAACAATCTAAATATTATTAAAAATCTATGTAATGAATATGTTGCTTCACAATTTCTTCGTTTTTCAGTCGTAGGCTGAGCATGCCTGGTACGTTAATTAAAGAAAAAATATCGTCAATTTGTTTCGAGGAAATTGATGACTGATGTTCTCTTCCAAAGAAAAAACAAAATAAAAAATAAAATAAAAATAAGAAATTAAAAACCCTCCTTAGAATTTTTCCGCTGAATTCTCAAATCTGCATTGGTTTGTACTGTAGTGCTACCTGTTCAAAAGTTACATGTATGTTCAGTCTTTAGACCTCTGACCTAGTATATATGATATTATATATATATATATATAATAACATAATATATATATATATATTAATATTATTATATATAATATATATATTATATATATATTATATATATAATAATATATATATATATATATAATATAAAAGATATATATATATGATATATATATAATTAAATGATAGTTATAAATATATATATATATATAATATAATATATATATAGAGAGACTATAATATATATATATATATATATCCCGTTGTATGTATGGTTTAAATTCTGCAATTAGCCTTAAATTATTTTCAAATATTTTTCTTCATTTGCTTTACTCCACGCATACTGCGCAAATAAGTATGAATCAACATCTGTTTTGTGTGCATTCTTTTTGTTTTTTAGTTTATATTTAAAAACACTCCACGTACTTTCGCCCGCCTGTTTTTCACCAATGCAGCTATTGGTTTCATTAGCAAAAACCTGTGAATAAATTAATTTTTTTTAACAAAATTGTAAGTTTCCTAATCTAATGCAAATAAACCTAATCTACATATATCCTATTTTTTAACCTTTACCTGATCTAATTTAAAACCTAACCTAACCTAACTTAAAGAACTACCATAAAGTATCCTAACAACGCCTAACTAAGCCTACCTTAACCTAACCTAACTACCTATACCTAACCTAACCTAACGAACCTAACCTAACCTGACTTTTATCATAACGTAGCATAACGTAAACCTACTCTAAGGTAATCAATTTCAAATTAAATTAAATCGATTTTGTTACCTCCCCGCAAGTAGTTACCGAATTAACACACCACTGGCTGACAGAATGATTTATTTCCTCTTTTGTTTTTAATGTAATGATGTAAAATAACATAAGAAACATAAAGAACAATAATTAAAAAAAATAAGAACAATCTTGAACTTTTTTTTAGCACCAAATTAAGTAAATAAAATTGCTTAAAAAAACTTAATATATTAATAAAAAAGATGAAAAAAGAAAGAATTAAACTTTATCGGCTTCACAAATACTGTAGAATATTGAATAACTTATTTCGCTTCATTGGGTAATTTTACTTTTCATTATTAACAAAACTCACCAAAGAACGTAAAAAAATATTAACAGTGACCCTTTATGTGTATTTAATTCTATTTATATTATTTTAACTTTCTTAACATAAACTTTCCTCATAAATTTATTCAGTCTTCCATCAACGCGTCTGAAAGAGGGTCTAATAAGACGCAAAGCTTACGTACCTACTATTTTGAAGACTGCTCTTATTATAGTAATAATTGAGATAATAACCTTTTATTAACTTGCATTGTCAACAACATTACTCTCGGCTTTTATGAATACTACCTACCAAACTCGGCGTTTTAAAGCGAATTTTTCTACATACATATATATTAATATATATATATATATATATATAAGATATATATATATAATATATATAATATATATATATATATATATATATATATAATATATTAGTATTATAATATTATATATATATAAAATATAATATTATATATATAGTATATATAATATATATATATGGTGGAAGGTTATTTTAAAGGAAGGAAAACTATAGACTTTTGAAGAAAGTTTATTTAGAAGAAGAAAATTTTACTATATATATGTAGAACATGAAAAGCAGTGTATTTAAAAAACAAAAAAAAAAAAAAAAATACAAAAAAAAAGCTTTGGTGTTTTTGGGGGATGAAGCGGAGAGAAGAAATCCTCCTCGTAAGTATTTTTTAGTCGTGCAAACATTTTAAAGTGGTTTTTTGCGAGTTTATATTATTTTTTGTTTTAAACTAATGGGCCAACCCCCAAGGGTTGACCGGACGATGCGAGGAGTCGGGGTCTTCGGCCTTCGGGGAACGACAGGGTAGGCACTTATTTTTCCCCCCCTCCGGGAGGGTGTCCGGAACCCCCGCTCTTTGGGTGTCGTGGGTGGCGCGGGGGTTCCCCCGCCCCTCCCTTACGGGGGAAAAAGTCCCCCCCTCTGTTCCCCGTCGGCTCGACCCCTAGCTTGCGTGTAAATTACTTATATATACCAGTATTTTTCAACGCCAAGTAAGGGGGCTGCGAGCCGACGGGAACAGAGGGGGGGGGACGTTTCCATACCCGTAGGGAGAGGGAGGAACCCCCGCGACACCAAATACCAAAGAGCGGGGTTCCGAGACCCTCCCCGGAGGGGGGAAATAGTCCTACCCGTCGTTCCCGGAAGGCCGAGAGACCCCGACTCCTGCCATTTGGGACTTATACGCTTGGTTCATAGTTTAAAAAAAAATATTAAATAATTTCATAACTCACAATCCATGAAAAAGTGTTTCACGATCTAAAAAGTACGTCACGGCAATAGCAGTGCGTCTCTGGAAGAAATTATATTAAAAAAAAAAAGAAAAAAAAAAAAAACAAAAAGAAAAAAAAACATTAAAAATTCTTTTGAAGAATATAATGTATGTTAGTACACTCCTCCTTTAAAAAAACTTTTTTCTCTCAAAAGAATATAGTATTTTCCTTCCTTATGGTAACCTTCACTCTATATTATATATGATATATATATATAATATATTATATATAATATTATATATATAATATATATATATATATAGTATATATTATATATAGATAAAAAGTATATATATATATATATATATATATATATATATATATATATTATATACATACATTCATATTTATATATACTATATATAATATATAATATATAATATATTATAGTATATGTCATAAATATAATAATAAATTAGTTTTTTAATTTAAATTCTTTATATATTTGTTATTATATTTATATAGGAGAAGTTAATATATACCCAAAAATAATTAAGCTTTGTAAGGTTGGTAAACTGGGAAATGCATTTTAAGATTCTGAATTACAAAAAACCAAAAAAAAAGAGAAACTTTATTTTGATATTTTCAATATAATTTAAATAATATTAACAAAAATGTAAAAAAAACATTTTTTTTTTGGGGGGCTTTCACAAAAATGGCAATAAAGAGTAAGTAATTATTTAAATTGAAATATGCACATAAAGTTTGCAGAGACGTCATATATATATATATATTAAGTATATACTATATATATAATAAAATATATATATATATATATATATATAATATATATATATATAATATATATATTATATGTAATATTATATATATAAATAGATTATATTATATTATAATAATATATATTAATATATTAATTATATATAAATATATATATATATCTAGTATAACAGAATCAGCGGAAAATTGTAAGGAGGGTTTTTTTTTTTTATTTTTTTTTCGTCGAAAATTAAAAAAAAAAAATTTTTTTTCCCCCATTTAGGGGCTCGAGCCGACGGGGAAAAAAAAACCACCAAGTCCCCGTCGTGTCCACCGGGAGGCCGAGAGCCCCGACTCCTGCCATCTTTGCGGTTTACCTATGGGTATTCTTCTAGTTAAAAAAAAAAAATCTTTTACTCCCAAAAACACTTTGTATACTTTAACTAAGGAATACAATAGGTCAAACCGCAGATGGCATGAGTGCGCGGTCTCTCGGCCTCCCGGTGGACGACGGGGGACTTGGTCCCCCCTCTGTCCCGTCGGCTCGAGCCCCCTAATGGGGGAAAATAATTTTTTTTTAAATTTTCGACGAATAAAAAAAAAAAAAAAGTTAAATCCCATCCTTAAAATTCCGCTGATTCCAAATATATAATTTGTTTTACTGTAGGAGCTGCGTTCTCTAGGCCTACTGTGAGCATTAAAAAAATTCTGACCACTATATACTATATTATATATTATATAATATATATATTATTATATATATAATATAATATATAAATATATATATATATATATATATATTATATATATATTATTATATATATATATATAAAGAAATTTTGTCTGTTTATAGAATTCAGACTCTATTTTTTTTTTTTTTTTCTTTTTTTAATATTGTATTTGACTGGAATGCCCTTATAAATACACACTTAAAAATCACTTAATTTTAAACATAATCAATAAAATCGAGTGTTAACACAAAACATCAACACAGCAATGTACACATATTTTGATTTTATATATCTAAATTATATTAAATTCCACTAGCTTTCGCCGCATAGTAACGGCCTCCTCAGGTGGGATGTTGAACAGAAAAGAAGCTCCTGCGTTAAAGAAGAGTCTGAAGTATGAAACAATTTTTCAGTTGGATGGTTGTTGATGATCCAATTTTTTATCGATATTCTTGAAGAATTTTGTACTTTTCATCATTAAATTTTGTGTTACGTCTATATTCATTTCACCTGCTATTTTATTAAAGTTATTACTATTTACAGATGCCAAGATATGATCTATCTTTCCTCTTGTTATTATCTGCGACATTAATGGATGGTTCCATGTATTGGATATTGATTTTATGTTAAAACGTCGATCTATGAGCGTAAGTGCGATTTCTGCTTACGTATGTGAGATCGTAAATTATGCTGGTCTTTCCTTCTTTTAAAGTCAATTGTCTCTCCCACATAAATAGCTTCTACAGTTATAGCAAGGAATGCTATATATATATTGAGAATAAGGGCTATTTAATTTGTTAGGTTTTGTTTTATATATATACTATATATAATAATAAGTATATATAATAATATAATATTATAGAAATATATATATATTATAGTATATATATATATATATATATATATATAATATTACTATATATATACATATATATAAATATATATATATATAAATATAATATATATATATATTATATTTCAACCACTCATTGTGAGCACAAATAATAATATTAACGGTAGAAAACAATCTAAAAATTAAATAAAATGAATAAAAATAAATACATTTGAAGCTCAAAAAAGAAAAAGTAAGTCTTTTTTCTCCTACGCAAATTTTTGTTTTCTTTACCTAAAATAAAAAATCATTACCAACCATTCCAATACTAAATTAATTTGAGGACCATGGTTTACTTAAGGTCGCTAATAGGTATATATATTAAATAAACATATATATAATATAGATATAATAAATATATATATATATATAATATATATATATATTATATATAATATTAATATATATAATAGTATATATATATTTATAATATATAATATAATATATAATAATATATATATATATATTATATATATATAATATATTTATAATATAGTAATAACGGATATATATAATATAATGATATATACTATATAATATATATTATACTAATATATATTATATAATATATATATTATGATTATATATATATATATATTATATATAATATATTAGTTGGATGGAGCCCGGAGTGTCCAAATTTGACGTTGCGGGAGCGGATGCGGATGGGATGTGGATTGCGATGCGTAGCGATGCTGGATCTAGCTAAATGAGGAGCGGATGCGGATGCGAATCTATAATTATGTACTGATGCGATGCGAATGCGGATAATTTACTCATTGAAAATGGGATTACGATTTATATATATATTATTTATTTTTATTGTAAATATAAAATTAGTATAAATATATATATATATATATATGTAATTTAATAATATTAGCTCAATATATATGTATTATAGAATAATAGATATTTTTTAAGAGGTTAAAAATTATGTTGTAACAACCCAGATAGCAATTTAAGCTTCCAAAAACCTTACCGTACCCTTGCCGTGATACGGATGAAAAGGTTGCCGTAGGGTGGAAAATGACAAGCCTTAAGCTTATGATAAGGCTACGGTAAGATTTGCTAGTTGACACCGGAACAGGTGGTTTGTAAGCTTACTTTATAAGGTTGCTTTAACCGTGCTTCAATAAGCTTACCGTAAGGTGGACAATGGCTCATCATTCGGAAAGGCTGGTTAAACCCATAAAAACCATTGTAACCCTTACTTACCAGAACCAGACTAGAAAAAGAACTAGTTTTTTGCAATTCCGTTCAAGCATTTTAGTAATTTCTTATGAGAAATTGAATTTTTTAGGTAGAGTGTGTATGGTTGTAAGTATAGTTTTTAATTCATTGAACCATATTTGGATGGATGGTTATTTCCTACAATCCATCCAATTGTGCTTCAATGAATTACAAGCAAACTCTGCCTACATTCACACCATACCTAAAAATTTCAATTTCTTAATAAATTACTAAAATACTTACACAGAATTGCAAAAAAAATGGTTCTTTTTCTAGTCTGGTTTTCAATGTAAGCAAGGATTACAATGTTTTTTTTCTGAGAAGTACACCGGAACCGGTATTTTGTAAGAAGTTTTTTCTATAAGATCTGGGCGAGGTACCCCAAGGTAGCTAGTCGTCGATCAGTTTGGTCGTCACTTCTTGTTTGTTTATGTCGAGAGTGATGATTTACCTTGAGAATCAGCCAAAAATCTTAAAATCATTCTTAATATATAAAATCAAAAAACTTAGTTAGCAAAAAATTGCATTTGAGTTCTGCTGTACTTTAGTCATTCTTCACAGACTTAATTTATATAAGCACAATATTTACCAAATGCCTGTTAAAATTAGGTAATAATTTTTTAAACGTGGCTTTCAATGAAATTAACAGGTGTGTTAATTGCTTATATCATATATATAATATATATAATAAAAATATATATATTTATTATATAATAAATATATATATATATATATTATATATATATATATATATATATATATATATATATATATATATATATATATATATATATATAAAATAAAAAAAATATGAAATCATAATGTTTGTCACAATTCAACTGACGGTTAAACATTTTATACGTAGCTAATTTTGTTTAAAAAAAAATATATCAGGATGGGTTACGGGAAGGGAAGCACCTCTTTTGCAGATTTCTTGACCAAATCTTCATCATCATCATCATAAAATACAAAAAAAATGAAATAGTTGACTACCTTTCCCAGAGTTCTCTTTTTATCCACTTTTTTTTCATTGTATCAATGTTAATTTAGAGGTTGGAAGGAGAATTACCTACAAAAATTATATTAGAATACCTAGAAAACCCGGCCGACCCACACCCACCTTCAGAAAAAGAGGAAAGGAACTTATTTTTATATATTAACAATACAATACTTTTTGGCTTAAATAAAAGTCAATTATTAATTTTATATTTATTTTTTAAAATTTGAAATAAAAAGTAAACTTAACCTTTCGTTGTTATTATTATTATTAATCTTCTATGTACACGTGCCTATCCATATGAAATCAATTTTGTGTTGCCTCTTGTTAGTGAGCCTCTTGTTTTTTTTTTTTTCTTTTCTTTCTTTCTCTCTATATATATATATATATATATATATATATATATATATATATATATATATATATATATATATATATATATTATAGATAAAGGACTAACCCATTATACAATATAAGTACAAATGTATGCTCTCCATATTTATATCTTTCTATTGCCAGTGAGAAATATTCCATTGGTCAATAATGAAGTTTAAGGAGATTGAGGGTGGGGCTTGAAAATGCAATATGTCCCATACTTGTGTATGGGAACGAAGCTCTCAAATCTCTAAAATACACATGGAAAATTACTGTAGGCAAACTGAATGCCAAATAATGCCCGCCTAAATATCTTAAAACTGTTAAATATTGTGCCAACTAATAGGAGAGGGCCAGATTTGAATGCAAGGTGTAGAAAGCGTCATCAATGCCCTACACCAGGGGGACTCCACGATGATATAGTGTGGAGGGAGAACGCGTCGAAGCGTTCTTCCCATGTATTCAAACTTATTGAATCAATTATTATAATACTAATAATAAACAACCTAAGCCATTAAATATGATAAATTATATAAATGATGTTTAGTTCATAATAAATATGTATAATAATGAAACTATATTGAATATGAAACAAAAATGAAATTGAAGAAGTGAATAAAAATAGGAAAATAACAAATGTATTCAATTTTAATATATTTAGAGAATAGTTATGATTTCAAAAAAAAAAACGAGGGTAATTAATTCTATAAAACACATAACGTTTTCTATATTATTTTAATGCCAAATTATCTTTTAAATTATTACTAAAAGCCTAAACGTAGAGGAGGCCAAAAGCGCCCTCCCAATCAGGGTGGCCGAAATCCATCTTAATCTTAGTCGTCTAGGGTCTTACATTGAGGGTATGTTGTTACCCGTGCTACTTGTAATAGTAGTCCCGTAGATCTATGGTCTGGATGAGTATAGATCTACAAGTTTCATGTGTTCAGATGGACATCTTTAGGGGTGTGCTAGGAGTAGAGAATTGATAAATGCACGCGAACTGACGTATTAAGATGAGTTAGTGTGGTGTGAAGAAAGGGTAAATGGAGAATAAATTGAAAGTAAATTCTCGCAGATGGTTTGTCACTATGAAAAGGATGAATGATTAGTGGGTTGGTTAACGGATGTATAGTGGAGTGTGACTTGGTAGTGAAACTATGGCCTGGGAGACCGAAGAAAAAAGTGGATTGAGTCGGAAGGAATGTCTGAAGGAGAGAAATGTGAGTTTGGCAGAGGCGAGAATAAAGGTGCATAATAGAAGTGAATGGCGGGGTTTTGTATGGGGGCATGGTTGTGGCCCACCTGGGCCAAGGGATGAACCTTTACATTGAACCGAAATTCTATCATAAGGGAGGGTCCAATGATTGATCGCTGTCCATGAAGCTCTAGGGTTTGGAAATTCTCACTGCTACGGTTCTCACTGATTGAGTACAGAGGGGACGGTAGGCTGGGCTTTCTTTTCGACTTTTGTCATGTTCTTCTGCTGCTTTTCTTTTCCGATGCATGTAACGCACCTTACTCCCATTCTTGGGAAAATAGAAGGAAGGTGAAGAAGAAGATATATATATATATATATATATAAACTATATATATATATTAGAAATATAACATAATGTATCTTTATAGTACACAACTATCTATACATAAGATATAAATATACATATATATATTAAATATATGGTTGATAGATGATCAAAAAGAGATGGTACTAACAGGTGGCTTTGGGGTGTCAGGAGAAAATGAGAATGTTATGAGTAATGATTTCTGTAAGGAGAGGGCATTGTGTGTAAGTAAACTTTATTCAAAACACAGAGTGTTATAAAGTATACTGAGTGGTGAAGGCAAGATGGTATGAAGTGAAAAAGTATGGACTGATGTTGTGTTTGTGAAGAAGAAAGATGTTTGAAAGTGTCTGTTGGATGCTAATCAGTGGAAGCTGGCTCTCAGGTATGGGGCATTCTCCGACTCGATATAGGTAGAGGGAACCCGTGAGTGAGTTATACCGAAGAATCGGCTGAACGTGTGATTTTGGTTTTGTTGGCGAATCTGGAAAGAGAGTTTGAGAGATTGAATAAGTGGTTTGGCAGGGGTGTTGTAAAAAAAAGGGGTTTTTGAAAAAGCAAATGTAGTCACTAGACTTTAAGGTTATGCTGTGAATGAGGACAGTCCTCGGTGTGAAAAGTTATGTTTGATGGTGAGCAGCTGGAATAGCATTATGTTCTTGAGTTTAATATTTAGGATATATTGTTGGATAAGAAGTCAACGGATGATGCAGAGTATAGTAGATAAGTTGTGAATGGTAGGAAGGTGGTTCTGGTGCTATTATAAATTCTTGTGGACTTGTAAAAGGACTAAGGTGTTGAGTTGCGCTGGTCTTACAATGAGGGAATGTGGTCTACTTCTGTTAATGTATAGTTAGTGAAACCTTCCTTCCTCACCTCTGCCAAACTCAATTTCTCTCCTCCACCAGACCTTCCTTTACAGACTCAATCCACTTTTTTCTTCGTTCTCACCAGCCGGTCGATTCCCTAACACACTCACCACTGGATACATTTCTCCTTACCATCCAACTATCATTCCATCCCTTTCCACATTGACAAACCATTCTTAAGCGTACTTTCCATTTATTCTCCTCTCATTTAATCCTTTCAATCCATGGCCCACAACTCTCTATGACGTCATTTCCCTCATTTTGTCAATTCTTCTCACATCTAACACGTTCCCTTAAGAATATAATATATATATATATCATATATATATATATATATATATCCATATTTATATATATACTTTTATTTTATATATATATCTATTATATATATATATATATATATATCGTATATAGTAATAATTTATATTAATATATATATATATATATACTATATAATATATATATGTATCTTTCTTTCTCTATCTTCTTTTTATTTCCCAAGATTGGGAGTAAGGTGCGTAGCATGCACATCGGAGAAGAAAAGCAGTAGAAAATATGACAAAAGTCGAAAAAGAAGCCCAGCTTTACCGCCCCCTCTGTAACATTAATTAGGGAGAATCGTCGCAAGTCAGAAAAATTCCACCCTAGAGCTTCACGGGACCAAGACGGACCCTCACTATGGTAAAGCGTACATCGTCAATGTAAGGGTTCATCCTTGGCACAGGTGGGCCACAACCATACCCCATCACAAACCCACGCCATTCAACTCCTGTTCATAAACACCTTTCTTCTCGCTCTCTACCAAACTCAACATTCCTTCTTCAAACATTCGTTTACTGACGTCATCCTTTTTTCTTTGAATCTCCCAGCCGGTCCGGTTCCCAACCACTCGCACTAATACTCATTTCTCTGCTTAACCACATCGACCTATCATTGCATTTAATCATCCCTTCCACAATACCACAACCATCTCAACATAACTTTCATTTTATCCTCTCCATTTACCCTTCTTCTTCACACTCAACCCGCACCACGCAAACACTCTCTAATACGTATCCTTCTTCTCATTTTCAATTCTTCTCAAACTAGCACACCCCCTAAGATTGTCCATCTGAAACATTGAACTTTAGATCTATACTTCTTATCCAGACCATTCTCACTACTATAAAATAACACAGGTAACAACAATACCCCTCAATGTAAGCCACCCTAGCACACTCCAAGACTAGTCCCTTTCTTCATCAAACGGATTTAATTCCAAACAAGCCATTCGCTTCCTAAGCCATGAACACTTTCCATAACCTCAACTCTGCATCATGCCGTTCTCCGTTCTCATCCGAAACATATACAGCTAAATTATTTAAACTCAGACACTTGTTCCCAGCTGCTCACCATCTAACATAACTTCACTCTGAGGACTGTCCTCACTCCACAAACCTAACCTTCCAAATCTATCCACGTTTAACTTTCAAGCCCCCTCCTTTTACACACCCTGCCAAATTCTCTACTAATCCTCTCAACTCTCTTTCAGATTCGCCAACAAACCAAATCATTCAGATATAAAGGTAGGCATCCTCCAACTCACTCCATTCTCCATCATTCTATAACACCATTTCCTGCATATATTATATATATATATTATATATATTATATATATATATATATTATTATATATATATATATATATAATATTATATAATATATATAGTTTTTGGCCGAGGCCGTGGCCCACGACGAAGGCCGGATATTCGTCATTGTCTGATGAAAACATTGAAAAAAAAAAACTTGAATAGTCATATTAGTTACACAATAGTAGTTAAAATATTTAACTAGTTTTTAAATTTTACTTCCATTATAACTTTAATTTTAAAATAGAAGTTAACTCTAACATTAAAATGAAAATTAACTTCCAATACTAAAATGAATTTTATTTTTAGCTCAACTGACATTGGGTTCGAGGATCCACATGCCAGAAAATTAATCAAAATCATAAGGGCATATGAGAGTGTAGAAACATGAAAATTTCTCAAAAAATGTCACAAGCATAAATATGTACAGTTATATTCATGAAAACCTATAGCGTCCCCTTCTTACCCCAACTTCCCCTACTCACCTACGATCCTTTCGAAACTTAGCATGCATGAGCCAGTCACTTACAGCCTCCCTTACTTCTGTCTCTTTTGCCGCATTGAAAGTTTTAACGCAAATCTCTGAAAATGTACAAACATCGAGTAAGAAAATGAAGTTGTATTTCAGACAAGTTTAAGTAACACAAACACAAAACTGACAAGCAAAGATGATGCTGCTACTGGATTACAGAAAATACAAAATGTAAGAAGGAAGGCTTCTTAGTAAAACACTATGCATGGAAACCATGGTTTGCAAACCTTATTTAGAAAACTTAGGGCATTTTCAAGAACAAGGAAATAACTTAAGGACTTTCTGCAGTTTATAAATTGAAAAATTAATTTAAAAAAAAAACATAACGAGTTCGTAAAAATTCAAGACTGAAATAAAAAAAGTAAAATACAACTATGGCATTTTCAAGGATGTCTGTGTACGCATTTTCGATACTCTTTCATAGATTCACTCTAAAGAAATTAGAAATACTTACCTAAAATTAATTTGTAAATCTCAGTCTTTTCGAATGACTGTTTTAGCATTCCGTTTTTGAATACTTTTCCTGTTAAGGAATACCTCTCTGCAGCATCATCTACCAAAAGTTTTTTGAGAATATTGCATGCAAGACCTTTTGAATCTCTTCCTCCAAAGGTCATCAGTATTTTCATCTGGAATAAAGAAATAATAATAAATAATAATTAATAATAATAATAATAAATAATAATAATAATATAATAATAAAATTATAATAATAATAATAATAATAAATAATAATAATAATAATAATAATAATATATATATAATATAATAATAATAATAATAATATAATAATAATAATAATAATATTAATATTAATATTTTTTTTTCTTCTTCTTTTTTTTTTTTGAGTGGATGTACAGGGATCTCCACAGCACACCAAGAATGTGGCTAGACCGTGTTAGCAAACTAACGACAGGGAACACCCCTAACGAAACGAAAGAGGAACAAGGCTGAGATGGTTAGATCTTATACAAGATGTTCAGTTCCAAGAGGAAGTTAAAAATACGATCACTACGAAAATGAGATGATTCGGATAAGATGTGCTGAAGGCGATGCTGAAGAGGTATAGTTAGCACGTCAGGAAAGAACTTGCTTCGAAGGGTCGAGATGGCAACGCAATCCACAAAGAGATGAACGACAGTGAGAGGACAACTGGAGGAGCAAAATGGGCAGATCGGGGGAACCCCCCGTGACATAAGAAATCCATGGGTGAGATTTGTATGACCAAGACGCAAACGAGCCAGAACCACCTCCAGGAGGCGACTCTTCCTACGAGATGAAGACCACCGGCCAAGGACGGGTTTGACATTCCGAAGTTTGGCGCCACGAGCATCCTCCGCCCAACATGACTGCCAGCCAGAGAGGAAGCCCCGACAAAAAAGGGGGGGAAAAAATTAAATATTGCGAGCAAAAAGAATCCAAAGATTGTTGAAAACGGTTCAAGAATGCCTGTAGCCTCCGCCCATGTCACAGTCACCTACAGGAACGTTTACAAGATTTTAATTTAGTTGTAAGTTTTAAGCCACATTTGAAAACTAATACTACTGAAGAGGTTTCTGATGAAATGAAAGCTATCGTATAAATATTATTTTATTTTGTAGTAGTTTCTACTTTAAAGTTAATTTTTTTAACTTGTTTTTAAAAATAGTTTATATTTTTTAAATGTAAATCCTATTGTAGTGCAATAGTAAATGTGTAAAATAATATTTTTACTACAAACAAATTTGCAAAAAACAAAAGGTTTAAAAAAAAACTATATATATATATATATAATATATATATATATATATCTATATATATATATATATATATTATCCTATATTTTGATATTAGCTATAGTATAATATATATAATATATATATATTATTATATAAATAATTTAATAACCTTTACATTCATCAAATAAAATTTTTTAGAAAGACATTATATAAGAAATAAATATATCAATATCGTAGTGAAAATGATAAAGAAATAAAAAAATAAAGGTAGGTTTAAAATGCCAAAAAGTAACTTGAGTACAAAGCAACAAGTACCATACAAAGGCTCCAGACAAGTTACAGTACATCTGTTTTAGAAACTGCAAGTACAAGTAACTATAAAAGTGTAATTTAAGTACAAGCTCAAGTACTTATACCTGACCCAAGCCTGATATATTATATACTATATATATATTATATATATATATATACGGTATATATATATATATATATATATATATATATATATATATATATATATATATATATATATATATATATATATATATATATATATTTTAATATACTATATTATATATATTAATATATACTATATATTATATATATATTAAAGGTTGTCCATGTCTAGCTTAGAGATAAGAAAAACAAAATAATACCAGTTTTTTTTTAAAGGAAGAGTTTTCTGACAATTTTTCATTGAGTTTGATGAAATCGTCTATCCCTAGCGGAATGGAAGAAATTAAATTACATTCTTCACTTTTTTGCATCTGTTGATCTGGAAGTTGAATCAACAAAGTGTCCAATTTTGAATTGAGTTTCTCTATGCCAGTTAGTATTTCTGTTAGAACAACATCAGACACAGATTTTTGATAAATGTTCGTGCGTTTGATGACGCAATTGCATTCTGAAACAAATTAAGTTATGAAAGTTATAATAAAAAGTGACAAGAATTAATACATAATTTATCAAATTCTTTGTAAAAAAAATAAATCACCAATTTTTAAAAATGTATAAAAAATTACTGGAGGCCTCCACTGAATCTACATCTTATCATTTGAAAGTGGATTTTAAGCCATAATAAAATAAAAAATTGAAAATGAGCATTTCGGTAGCCAAATAAGTTAACATATCTAAGTAATGATTATTAAAAATTACCTTTGATTGGAGATTTGACTGTAATGCAAGTGATGTTCTCTTTATTACTGAGCATTTTAGACTGTAGAATCATTTTTTGAGGAGTTTCAAGAATGGGTGAATGAGATATGCAACTGCTGGTTTGAGGAACATCTTGAGCAGTAAGTTCAACTAATTACAAATACAATTTATTAATTGTGTATAATATGCAATTTCAAAGGGATACACACTTAAGAGATTTATGTATAACAATATTAGAGAGAGACAATATGTCTGTAATACCACACTTTTAATATACTTTACAAGTTGGGTATAAATATACCTTGTGTATTCGATTTATGAATAATTGATGTGTTGATGTCCCTCACTTTAAAAGATGAATCAGGAGTAGGTGGAGGAGGAGGAGGATAGGAATCGATTGCAATTTTCATTTGGGTTCCTGCAAGAATCTCATCTTCTTCACTACTAGATTGTTCTCCAAGGCGGCGTACGTATTTCATTTTTCTTTTGTGGGGCCTGGTGCATTCGCCCTCTGATTCCAAATTTGATGTATCTTCAGCTTCACGAAGACGGTTTCTGGCAGCATGATAGTGAGCTAAGGAAATAAAATTTCATCTTAGAGAATAAGGCAATATTTAATAAAAAGTATTAGTATATTATTTTGGAATCTGTTGAAGTTAAATCACTTAAAAAATTATGGCATTTTATATATATATATATATATATATAATAATTATTATATATATTAATATATATATATATATATATATATATATTAATATATATATATATATTATTATATATATATATATATATATATATAATATATACGGTATATAATAATATATATATATATATATATACAGTATATATATACATATATATATATATATATATATATATATATAATATATATATATTATGTTACTATCTAGTGAGAGGTAGTGGTATTTATAAGTTATTCATATAGGGAGATTTGCGTTTTTGTGTGCTCGAATCTGAAGAGAGATATATAGAATAGGATATAGAAGATTAGATATATTAGGCAGGAGTGGTGTGAGATAAAGGAGGTCGTTTAAAGTACCGTAAGATAAGAGTAAGGTTATGTTTTGTGACTTTGTTAAGTGAGGGAAGTTCCATCGAGTGTGAATTTATTTAGATAGTGGTGAGCAAGCTGGAAAAAGTGTCTGAGTTTAAATATTTAGGATATATTTTAGATGAAAAGGGAACGATGATGCAGAGTGTAGTGGAAAGTTGTGAATGGCAGAAGGGTTTGGTACAATTAAATCGTTAGTGGATGTAAAATGACTAAGTCTTCAGTGGCTAGGGACTTATATGAAGGTATGTCGTTACCTGTGTCAATGGTAATAGTAATGAGACTATGGGTCTGGAATAAGAGGTATAGATTCAAAGTACAATGTATTGCAGATGGAACAATTTAGGGGCATGTTTTAAGGTGTGAAGAAAGAATTGATAAATGAGAATGAAACAATTAGCCGAGTTGTGTATGTGAGAAAGGAGTAAATAGAGAATAAAATGATTAACAA
>JABUQX010080197.1:35000-42500 GCA_015478945.1 Trachelipus rathkii
TATATAGTAGTGTGTGATTATTATATTAATAATAAGCTTATAGCTGGAGAGTTTGGTGAGGTATATTATGGTGGATCTATGAAGCCCATAAACAGCATATAACATGGTCAGTGACCGCTATAAGGGAGTGACTAATATAATGGTGGGGGTCTATATAAGACCGTTGTTGATTACGTATGAGGTTCGTCTCTATTATACGGGAGTGAGAGAGAGTCTTACTCATGGTGAGAGAGAGCTCTCTAACTCACTATATAGATTTTTATTCACACGAATGATCGAGGGTTGTGGAGTCGATAAGGTTGTACTTGTGAAGTGTGAGGTAGAGTGACGTTGAAGCCTCTCAGATTCAAACTAGTTTGGCAATTCAAAGTCACGGTTGGCCGTAAGCTTCACCGCTATCTGGGTATATATATATATATATTATATATTATATATATATATATATATATATATTATATATCATATATATATATATATATATATATAAAATTTTATATATATATATTATATATATTATATATTATATCTATATATATATATATATATATATATATATATATATATAATATATATGCGTGTGTTATATATATATATATATATATATATATAATATTATATATATATATAATATATATAGGTACTATGTATATAATAATATATATATATATATATATATAAATATATATATATATAATATATAATATATATAATATATATATATATATATACATAGACAATTCAAATATGATCTTTCTCCTGCAAATTTCTGTGGAAGAAGAAAAATTTTGCAATGGAGAGGGAAAACAAAATTTACATTTACTGCAAAGAAAATAGTGTAATAATTTATATAATATTTAAGTAAGGTTAGTTAGGTTAAGTAATAAGTAATAACTAGGTAAGTAAGTAAATAAGTAAGTAAGTAAGGGTTATTTAAGTTGTGTTAGGTATTATAGATTTAAACTTCTTACTTAAAATCAAATTTTTATACTTTTTAGCTAGAAATACTCTAGGGCAATGTAATCTTTGATGATTTGATTAAAAAAAAAAAACCTTCCAACAGTTGAGTTAAAATACAAATTTTTAGTAAATATACTTCAAGTGAAAGATCGTACTGAATAGCCTATATATATAGTATATATATATATAATATAAATATTTATAATATATATATATATAAGTATATAATATATTATATATATATATATATATATATAGTATTATTATATATATTATATATATATATATATATATAATTTTAGATATATATATATAGATAATATATATATATATATATATTATATATATATATATAAGTATATATATATTATATATATTATATATATTACAATAATATATATATTTATATAATTAGTATATTATATATATATATAATATATATATATATATGGATGAATACTAGGTATTAGCTGGATTAGGAGAAATTGTGTGACAAAACTAGTATATTATATCATATATATATATATATATATTATATATATATATAGATCAATCAGGGAACTTTTAAATCGATAATCAATATCGAACTCTGAGAAGAAGAGGAGTGTCTTCAACAGTAGGAAGAGAACACATCAAGGTAATTATAATTTTCGTAAACAATAACATAAGTTTTAATTTAAGTTTTATAGATATAGTGTGAATTAGTTATAGAATATAGATTTAGGGTATTTTTTTTAGGGTGTGGTTGTTTGAGCGGGGTTTGGAGCTTGAGGTATTGGGAAGTGCCTCAGGTTGTGGGATCCCAGTAAGCGTGCAGCCAAATCAAGTGTGGGAATAGTAGAAAGTAGAGTGGTGAATAAGAGGGTCAGGATAAAAGAGAGTAAGGGGGAGTAAAGAGATAGGATGGGTAAAAGAGATTAGATTAGAGTGGGTTGTATGAATGTGAGAGGGATAAATGAGGATCTGAAAAGGGAAGAAGTGGGGTTAATGTTCGAAGAAAAAAGGTTGGATGTGCTAGGGTTGACAGAAACAAAGCTGAAAGGATAGAAGGAGATGGACTTTGGAAAATTTAAGGGTATGATTTCGGGGGTGAACGAGAGAGTGAGGGCGAGGGAAGGGGTAGGAATAGTTATGAGGAAAGAGGTGTGGGATAAGGTAAAAATGTGCAAATAGGTGAGTTCGAGATTAATGTGGGTTAAAGCGAAATTTGGGGGGGAAATGTGGGTTTTTATATGCGCGTATGCACCAGTAAATGGAGCGAGGGAGGAGGAGAGAGAAAGATTTTGGAATGAGTTGAATGAATGTTGGGAAAGTTTCGGGGTAAATGATAAAATTTGTTTATTAGGAGATTTGAATGCAGGAGTGGGAAGAGAGGAGAGGGGGAGAATAGGTCCATTTGGGGTAGGGGAAAGGAATGATAATGGAGAAAGTCTGTTAGAATTGTGTGTTGATAGAAGAATGATAGTTGGGAATACTTGGTTCAAGAAAAGTAAAAATCATAAGTATACATGGAAGAGTGAGATAACGGGGGGGACGCGGCGATAATTGGATTATGTTGTTGGTTATAAATAAGAAAGATAGCGGCAGATTATAGATGTAAATGTATTCCAGAGGGCAGGTAGGGATTATCTGATCCTAATTTGGTGGTTGCTAGGTTAAGGTAGGGGGAGAGGTAACGTGTTAGAGAAAGTATGCACGCACACACAGACGGAGCATAGAAGTCATGGAGGAGGAGATAGTTCACATCTAGACCACGCTCGCCTGAACGAAGCGCGAGGTTTGAGTATCTATATTGAGTGGAGGACGTGGAGGAAAATTATAGCGACACTCGCGACCGCGAGAGGCACGACATTAAAGAGGTGAGGAGAGGGCGCAGTAAGGGATAATCGGAGTAATTATATGAGGAGGAGAGAGTGGAGATAGCATGAATGGATGCGTAATAATATGATTGAAAGCACGTCTATAAAAAGAAAAAAGCGGGAAAGGTGGATAGCGGTTTAGCGAGTGACTGTATGCTCTCGGACGTGCTCCTCATTATATCGGAGACAGCGAGTCCTATAGCATCTGTATGTGAGTGAGAGAAGATATGTGATCGGCTTACTTTTATTCAGCTATTAATCGATATAGAGTCGAGAGAGAGAGTTTATCATATTCGTCCAGCGGGAATTCGAACGTTGACTCGGTTGCTGAGTTGTTAAGGCCAACATACTATAGGCATCCACGTCAAAAAACCACGCTTGCAAGCCTACTTTCTCCGCCACGCGATTTCTTATCCCAAAACTGCGGGAGTACTGAAAGGCCCATTTTAAATGAATGAGTCACAGAAGATTTATCTGGAAATGGTTGGGAATAGGAGAAGGGAAGAGCTTGGGAGGAATATAGAGGGTTAGAGTGGAAAGCAAAAGAGGGCGGTGGAGAGGGCGAAGAAGCAAATTGCATATATGAATGGTGTAGAAAAGTGACAGAAAATTTTGAAACAGGGAGCAAGATATTCTGGAAAAGAAGGTAAATAAAAAAGGAACGAAGAAGGAGGGTGGTAGCAGAGAGTAGATTAGGGAGAGAGAGTGGTGTGCTATTATTACATTTATATGAGGAGAGAGGAGGAGTATACTCTCATCCTTATCCCTCTCATCCTTAACCCTCCCTCTTCTTCCTTTTTTTTTTATTTTACTTTCTTCCAGAATATGTGCACAGCCTGTTTTCAAATTTTATGCTCGTGTGTGAACCTGCGTCATTTTTGCATTTCTCTTCGCCTCTCCACCGCCCTCTTTGCTTCCATCTAACCCTTCTATATTCCTCCCAGCGTTTCCCTTGCTCGAAGCTCTTCCAAGATAAAGTATCTTCTGGAGAGAGAGTATTTATAACGGAGCGAGCCAGGCCCTTTGAGTACTTGCAGCTATTATGGCGATGGAAAAGCTGCTTTAAAAACTCGTGTATAGCGTGGTGTGTGAGGAGACGGTATCCTAGCTCGGTAACGAGTGAGTCGGTGTTTTTATATACGTCAGCAACGCGGAGTCCCAACGTTCGAACCGCTGACGAAGAGTAAAATCTTCTGTGAGAGGAGCTTAAAATACACATATAATGAGTCACGCGATGGATGTGTTAACTCTCACTCATGTGCATTAGAGTACGAAACGCTGGGAGAATCTGAGACAGTGAGAGTGTGAAGATCAGCTATGCGAGGATGCTTAATTAGCTCGACATAAGCATCCACTATTCCCTCTTAGTGTTTTCTATTTCGCTTATATATTTCACCTGCACTCTGCGACTCCTATATTTTCTTCGTATATTACTTTTTACATCCACATATATCCTTACTGGCTTCTATATTAAATCTCTTCCACTCCTCCTCCACTTCCCTAATTTCGCCCTTCTCACGAGTCTTCCAACCTATCTCTCCATACCCGGCGCTCTAAAGCTATATTATGAATGTCTCAATAATTTTTCATCTTCTATCACTTCCTTCTGCCTACTGTGTTTGTCTCTTCTGTGAACCGTCTCACCTGAATAGGCTCAGTAGGCTAAGCATATATATCCTAACCTGCCCTCTGAATACATTACTCTTAGTAATCTGCCTCTATCCTTTCTATTTATACACACATAATCCAATATCGCCCTCCCCCCCGTTATCTTACTACTTATGATTCTCCCTTTTCTTGAACCAAGTATTCCCAACTATCATTCTTCTATCAACACACAACTCTAAAAGACTTTCTCCATTATCATTCCTTTCCCCTACCCCAAATGGACCTATAATTCTCCCCAAATGGACCTATAATTCTCCCCATCTCCTCTCTTCCCACTCCTGCATTCAAATCTCCTAATAAACAAATTTTATCATTTACCCCGAAACTTTCCCAACATTCATTCAACTCATTCCAAAATCTTTCTCTCTCCTCCTTCTTTCCCTCTCCTCCTCCCTCGCTCCATTTACTGGTGCATACGCGCATATAAAAACCCACATTTCCCCCAAATTTCGCTTTAACCCACATTAATCTCGAACTCACCTATTTGCACATTTTTACCTTATCCCACACCTCTTTCCTCATAACTATTCCTACCCTTTCCCTCGCCCTCACTCTCTCGTTCACCCCCGAAATCATACCCTTAAATTTTCCAAAGTCCATCTCCTTCTATCCTTTCAGCTTTGTTTCTGTCAACCCTAGCACATCCAACCTTTTTTTTCTTCAAACATTAACCCCACTTCTTCCCTTTTAGATCCTCATTTATCCTCTCACATTCATACAAACCCACTCAAATCTAATCTCTTTTACCCATCCTAACTCTTTACTCCCCCTTACTCTCTTTATCCTGACCCTCTTATTCACCACTCTACTTTCTACTATTCCCACACTTGATTTGGCTGCACGCTTACTGGGATCCCACAACCTGAGGCACTTCCCAATACCTCAAGCTCCAAACCCCGCTCAAACAACCACACCCTAAAAAAATACCCTAAATCTATATTCTATAACTAATTCACACTATATCTATAAAACTTAAATTAAAACTTATGTTATTGTTTACGAAAATTATAATTACTTTGATGTATTCTCTTCCTACTGTTGAAGACACTCCTCTTCTTCTCAGAGTTTGATATTGATTACCGATTTATAAGTTCCCTGATTAATCTCTTCCTTCTGTATTAAGATCCTTGATGTAATATATATATATATATATATATATATATATATAATATATATATATATATAATAATATATACTCAGTATAATATATATATATATATATATATATAGAAAATATAAAAAATATAATTTATATATAATATAATATATATATATATATATATATATATATATATATATATATATATATATATATATATATATATATATATTGTAAAATATCTATATATAATATATATTTTATAATGATATATTATATATAATATATATAATTATATTATATACATAATATTATATATAATATATAATACCTCACATAAAATAACTAAAAATTATACCTACTCAACATATAAACACCTAAATCATAATACCCTATATAAATATACTACGGCTTATTCACGTACCATCATTGCACTGAAAGGTATCAGATACTAACCTAAAAATTTACGTTATTTTTAACACTTAGAAGATTTTTTTGACATAATCGAATTACTAAAGGTTCTAAACGTTCACAAATTATTTTTTAGCCAATAAGCATGTCCCTTCTGTTCCCAAGTAATAAGTTTAAATCTATAAACCTAACACAACTTACCCAAAATACTTACTTACTTACTATTATTTACTTACCTTACTAGTATAGTTACTTATTATCCAAACCTAACTGTCCTTCTTAAATGTCATAAATTATTAACTATTTTCTATGCAGTAAATGTAAATTTTGTTTTCCCTCTCATTGCAAATTTTTCTCTTTTTCCCCGAAATTTGCAGGAGAAAGATATACTGAATGTCTTTATATATATATATATATAATATATATTATATATAATATTATATTATATATATATATATATATATATATATATATATAATATATATATTATATATATAATATATATATATATATATATATATATATATAATATATATATATATATATATATATATATATATATATATATATATATATATATAATATTATAAATATATATATATATATATATATATATATATATATATATATATACTTTATTTATATATATATATATATATATATTATATATATATATTAATTTATATATATGATATGATATACCAGATAGCGGTGAGCTTACGCCTCCGTGACTTTGAATGCTTAAGGTTACTCTAAGGTTCAACTAAGTCATACTAACTAACGTTAAAATAACCTTATAATAATAACCTTATAATAATAACCTTATAATAACGTTAAAATAACCTTATAAGAATAACCTTATAATAATAACCTTATAACAACGTTATAATAGACCCCACATATATTATATATATATATATATATATATATATATATATATATATATATATAATTTATGTTTTTTTTTTTTTACTCTAATATATATTATATATATATTATATATATATATATATATTATTATTATATATATATATATATATATATATATATATATATATATATATATATATATATATATATTATATATATATATATAGGACTTTTTTTTTTTTACGCTGTTATTTTTTGATTTTTTTTTTTTTTTTTTGTAATATATTTCTAGTATATGATCCTAACAATCAATTTAAGTGGTAAAGGACATGATTCAAAAATATATAAGACCTTTTACGTTTTACGACTCCGTCAGTTTTAAATTTTTTTTTTTTTTTTACCAAAGGAATACCCAAGGGTAAACCGCAAAAAGCTAGAGTGGGGGCCTCCCGGCCCCGCCTTTTCGGGGAACGACAGGGTAGGACTATTTCCCCCCTCCGGGGAGGGTCTCCGGAACCCCCGCTCTTTGGTATTTGGGTGTCGCGAGGGTTCCTCCGCCCCTCCCCTACGGGGTATGGAAAACGTCCCACCCTCTGTCCCCGCGTCAGCTCGAGCCCCCTATTTTTTTTTTTTACA
>JABUQX010080198.1:0-7500 GCA_015478945.1 Trachelipus rathkii
AAGAGAGATGGCACACACAAAATTTACCGATTCCGGTACTCCGGAGTCTAATTCCGGTACTCCGGATTTGATTCCGATGACTCGGATCCTGATTCCGGTGATCCGGATTCTTGGGAATTCGCAGTGACTCCGGGCTCTGATTCCGGTGATTCCGGAATCTGATTCCATGAGGGTAATTAATTGGGAGATAAACGTTTTACTTTTTTTACAGATACTGTGTTGGTTGTTGATTCAAAAGAAAAACTTTCTTGATTTAAATCTAGAGTTTCGAACGAGTGTGCCAAGGAAATGGATTAAAAATTAATGCCTGCTAAAAGTATAAGTGATAGAAAATTATTACAAAATCAATGATTACTATTCTCTGCAATCCGGGTTGGATATCATCAAGGTTAATGGGGTAGAAAGCCATACAGAAACTACAGTTTTTCGGAAGAGATTAAAAAATAGTTTGACCATAGGGTTGCTGAGTGTGAAAGAGTATTAAGTTTCCTTAGAGAATTATGGAAGAAGGGAAATTTATAAAGGAAGGAAAAAATGAAATTGTTTGAGTGTATATTTATTAAAAATTTTCTGCATGGATGTGATTAAAATTGAAAAAAAAAGGAAAAAAAAGTTGGTTTTGGAAATGAGAGGTTAACGAGATAATTATGGAGTAATGGGAAGAGAAAGAATTAGAAATATGCCGATAGGAGGTATGTCTGATGGAAAGAGCAAATAGAAGGGTACTAAGATGGTACGGACACGTGATTAGAATGGATGATAATAGATTGGCTAAGAAGGTTTTTATTCCTGTTATGATAGGCAATAGGAGAAGGGGGGAAAAGCAAATGGAAATGGGTTGATGGAGTAAAAGAGCTATTACAATCCAAATAAGTCAACAGTATTTCCGATTTGTAACTAACACCCCTCCACAGTTATGTGGGAGACAATGATGAGTAAATAAATAAAATAGATAATAATAATAATAATAATATAAATAATAATAAGTAATAATAAATAATATATTAATAATAATAATATATAATAATGAATAATATAATAAAATAATATAATAAATAATAATAATATAATAATAATAATATAATATAATAATAAAATACATAATAATAATATATAATATAATAATAATATATAATAATAATAATAATAATATAAATAATAATAATAATCAAAAAAAATAATATAATAATAATAATAATAATAATAATAATAATAATAATAATAATAATAATAATAATAATAATAATAATAATAATAATAATAATATAAATGAAAATATATAAAAAATTTAATAGGTAATAATAAAATAATAATAAAAATAATAAAATGAAATAATAATAATAATAATAATAATAATAAATAATATAATAATAATAATAAATAATAATAATATAATATATATATATAATTATGTATATATCTATTATATATAATATATATATATATATTATATAGCTATAATATATATATATATATATATATATATATATATATATATATATATATATATATAGTAATATATAGGCTCCTTATGAGTTTTATGGCGCAGATAAATGTTTTTTTTTAACTTTTTTTTCATACAATTGATATATATGATTAAAAATAAATTTGAGTGGTGATGAGCAGTATGAAAAAATTTAAAAATAAAAAAAAAAGGTAATTCTATTTAATAAATCGTACTTTTTACGATCGTACGTTTGTCAACGCCCGGTCCAGAGCGACATCTTGGGATATTTTCTGTAGTGCAATAATGTTACCCAAAAAACCAAGAGAAACTTTTAAAGGCACAGTAGATCCATGTAGGTTAGGTCAAAATTTACTGCATCGTCGACCATAGGGGTTAAAGGTTTAAATTTTACTGCATCGTCCATCGCCATATAAGTTAGTGGGAATTTACTGCAATCTAAGTTCAGGTTTATGATACGTTTTTGTTATGTATATACACAGACAATCTATATATGAAGAAAAACCCGGAACGTATTTTATTCAGAAACATTATTTTTACCCTCCAGATTTCTTTCTCGTTTACCACTTTTTCTTCTCATGCAAAATGAACGTTTTTACTTACTTTATTATTATAATTTTTAATACACTGTTCAAATTTGTCGTATTCTTGCTAGTATCAATATACTAACAATATATTGAATAAAAAAGTTAGAAAAGCATATTTTAATCTGCGCCATGAAAGCTCATAGTTTCTCCTCTCTCCTCTCTCTCCTCTCTCTCTCTCTCTCGTTCTCTCGTCTTCTCTCTCTCTCTCTCTATATGTATATATATAGTATATATAGTATATATATATAATATATATATATAGTATATCTATATATTATATATATAATATATATATAATATATATATATATATATTATTTCTCTGCTATATATATAATATTACGACTACAAAAACCCCAACGAAAATAAAAACTTTAATAAAGCCGGTTTTATTAAAGTTTTTATTTTATTTGGGTTTTTTTTTGTATTCCTATCTATATGTTGTAGACGTTTATAAGTATTTTTTATTATTTAATTTATATATATATATATATAGTATATATAATATATATATATATAATATATATATTAGTATATATATATATATATATTAATATATATATATATATAGTATTATATAGGGATGCAAATGTCGATTATCTGCTCCAGTTAAGCTCATCTGCTAATATTTAGATCGAACATTTATCTTAATACTAATTTTTGTTTCACTATAAATGCAGAGTTAAAATAAATTTATAATCAATAACCAACTAAACCAAATTAAATTTGCAGTTTAGTAAAAGGGTGGGTTAGTTTAGTTAGTTTACACAGATTTAATTAAACTATATGAAAGTTAAGTAAAGGTTATGAAATTTTAGTTAGTTTGAAACATAAGTAAACTTTTTTTAAAAATATTTTTAGGGTTGTGAAGCTGCTTTAATAATAAAGTTTCAATTTGACTTTAAGCATTTTCACTTCAATTTTATAAAATTTGTTCGTATTCCTACAACCGATATGTATTTGGAGTGGAGGCAGATAATCGACATGATCCATATATATATAATATAATACTAGTCTATATATATATATATATATATATAGTATAGTATATAATATATATATATATATAGAAATATATGGATAATGTATTTGAGAAAAAATGTGTAATTACCAAAGCACCAGCATAAGTAGCGTAAAAAAGTATCGTGTTGTACCACGAAACAATAACAATTGGAATCCTCGTAAAAGTTTTGTAAAGAAATCGTCTATTTAATAAAATAAGTATTGTACATAAGTTATTTTATTGTGTTAAGAAATTGTTCAATAAGGTTGAATTTGTTTCCTTGACAAAAAAACTTTAGCCCAATAACAAAACGAATAAGAGTACATTCTCCCAAAATCTTCAGATATGACCCCCCCAAGATTTTTCCTTCAATGCCAAGCGAACACACAGAACTACACAAGATCTCAAATGATACAATAAGAGTTGCCAAAATTCCTTTTTATCATTTTTGTTCGTTTCCTGCCAAAGGTGATAATTTTTTTTAAATTTTTTTTTATAAGACAATTCCCCCAGGTAAACCGCAAAGATGCAAAGAGTCGGGGTCTCTCGGTCGCATCGGGGAGGACTTCGTCCCCCTCTGTCCCACCGTCGGCTCGAGCCCGCCTAAAAAATTCCCTTTTCCATAAAATATCATACACTGATCCAAAAATGGTTTAGTTTTCGATGTACCATATTGTATGTTTTCGAGATACGGGTGCCTTGGGCAAGTATGGCATATATATAGATATAATTAGTAATAATATATATATAATATAGTTTATATATTATATAATTATATATTATATATTTATATATAGGTATATAGTATATATATAGTGTAGTATATTATATAATATAGTTATATATAGTATATATATAATATTATATATAGTATTATTATCATATATATATTATATATAATACTACGAATATATATATAGTATATATTATAACTATATAATATAAATGCAACTTTTTGGCATATTAAAAATATCGAAAAAACATATAGGATATGTATAAAATTTAGGTGAAGCTCAGAAAATTAATAAAAACAGCCTTTTTATTACACTTTACGAAAACGCTAGTTCCATTTATGACTCAAATTTCAAATTATTGAATGAAATCCCCTTCCCCTACTATCAATTTCTCTTCCCCCTAAAACACTCCCCCTACGAAGTTTTTTATTTATATTTGGGACATGAATTACTAGTTATTTTCTCAATTCGACAGTTAAATTTTCTTTCCTGGAAATTTTTACTGATTTCCCAGTAATATATAATATATAGTTAGTATATATGAATATATATATATATAATATATAGTATATATATAATAATATATATATAATATATATATATAAGAAATATAATAGTACTATATAGATATATAATATATATATATTATACAATATATTATATTATATATATATATATATATATATAATATATATATATATATAATATATATATATATAATATAATATAGTATATATAATATAATATAATTATATATATATAATATATATATATATATATATATATATATATTATATACTATATAATATATATATATATATAAAATAGTATTTTAGTATTATATATATAATATATATAATATATATATATATATATATATAATATATATAATTATATGGCTCACTTCTGTTATCTGCCTCCACCTCCATATACATATCGATTGCATGGATCCGAACACATTTCATAAAAGTCAAATAAAAAATTCTAATTAATTAAATTTTTCAAAAATTTCATAAAAAAGTAAGAAGAAATTGATATTTTTGGGGGGGAGCTTCAGATCTAAGCTAACAAAAATTACTAGGCTATGACTTTATTTCAGTTTAAATTTGATTTATGTACCTAAAGTTTTGTAAAGTTTGTAGAATAAATGTAGACGCCATGACACTTTTTTTTAATTTAACGAATACCATAGAGTGGTAATGCCACGGTTGCCGGAATGCATTGCAGACCGCGCACGGCCAACCGTGTTCTCCCGGCAATACCGTTGCCTAAAATTAATTAAAATTAATATTAATTCTTCTTTTTTCTGTCTTTTATTTTACAACAAAAAGTAAAAAATAAAATTTCTCAAAATAATTACTTCATTAATTTAAGTTTCTTTGTGTGATATACGTTCTAGACTTTAACCTTTATTTTTATGTTTATAATTTATTTGACTTTGCATTGTTAAAAATAAAAAAAAAAAAAAAAAAAAAAAAAAACGTGCTTTATTCCAAAAACGGTTAATTTAAAAAAAAAATTGACTTGAGCTTAACTGGAAGCAGATAACAGACATGAGCCATATAACTATAGTATATATTATATATATAATATATTATTATATATACTATATATATATATATATATATATATATATATAATATATATATATATATATATATATATATATATACTATATATATATATATATGGTTAAATCCTACGAGATCAGGCAATGGTTCATTTGGTTCTTTCATTTTATTTTTTAATTTCTGACACCTTTGCATCACAATTTTAGTTACGCTAAGCTATGAATAGTGTGAGGATTTTGCTTTTGCGTTCAATTTCGAATTTTGTGTAAAAAAAAAAAAAAGATTGTTTTTAAAATTATTTTGCTTCACAAATTTTATTAAAGAAAAATTCTTTCAAATATATGAATTTATTACTTTCAAATAATAATAATAATAATAATAATAATAATAATATAATAATAATAATATTTATAATATAACATATTAATAATAATAAAAAGTAGATCTTAATTATTCTTAATATTAATAATAATAATAATAATAATAATAATAATAATAATAATAATAATAATAATAATAATAATAATAATAATAATAATAATAATAATAATAATAATAATAATAACAATGATAATGATAATAATAATATTATTATAATATTAATAATAATTAATAATAACAATATTAATGAAAATAATATTATTAATAATAATAATAAATAATTAATAATAATAATAATAAATAATAATAATAATAATAATAATAATAATAATAATAATAATAATAATAATAATAATAATGTCACTTTTTACAAAAACATATAAATATTATTCATTAAGTGTAGTACCTCTTAGTGTGTCAATAAATTTTTCGAAAGCTCGACCATTTTTCTTGAAGCCATCATAAATGATCTAAATATCCTAATAAATGTTTTGTAATATATTCTCATTTGTTTGAGGCATCTCACTTTTAACCTGATTATGCAATGCGTTAAAACACGATTTTGTTTCGTTAGTTTAAATTATTTGAGTTGGGTTAGGTTTACATTGGGTTAGGTTAGGTAGCGTTGAGGTGTTTTATACTCTTATCTTTGCCAATGTACCTTCCGTTGTGTTTGTATGTGCTCCTGTTATTGCGTCTACAAATGTTGCTGAGCGATTGACTGTTAAGTGATTTAATATTTTCTTTATTTAGATCTTTATAACCTCTCCAGCGATCTGAAATTATGGTAGTCCCTTTTTCTATATTTTCTTTAATTAATTTCATTAGCGTTTCACTGTTTCTCCTCCTACTAGTATTAGGAAACAGTTATTAGAACCTCATTCTATTCTTCAAAATACCCTATTGGCATTTACACGCTTCCCTCTATTAAATTTTCTCTTCCCAAATACTGATTCATTTACTTCAACTGTTTTTCCTATGTCACCTATTTTACCTGAAGTTGCTGCACAGTCTAAAAGAATGCAATTTCTCTGCAAAGATTAAACCAATATACTATTGTGTTCTTATTGAGATTTACCATTACACAAGCTCGTGTTACGGTTACTCCTTTATAAATAAATACGCAAATAATAATTAATACTTCAGCGTAAGAGAGCTCATATATATATATATATATATATATATATATATATTATATATATATATATATATATAATATATATATATATATATAAGCTATAGTAGAGCTATATATATTATATATATATAACAATACAATTACATCAGCCTCCTTATTCGGCTATTAACTCGCATTCTCTACAATCAAATCACCCTATAATGGATTCAAATTTTAAAAATTTTAGATTTTAACACTAGCGGATCTCCATTGTTGTAATTCTTGTATATATGGCACACAAACCCAAGTTAAATAAATTTGCATTCTGAATAATATCATAATTTTGAAAGTGAGTTTCGCCATTTGACAATTTTTTCTTCAATGTCATACATTTTATCATACTTACTTTATTTATTTATTTTACTATTCATAATTGTAAGTTTAAATTGTTTTTTGGTTTATTTCTACTATTAACCTTGAAATGGTTAAGATTTTGCTCACCCGAAATAGTCGCAATATATTTTGGTAATAAAAAATGTTTTAAGTTTTTTTGGTCCTTCTGGCTGTTATATATCATAATATATATATATATATATATATTATATTATATATATATATATATATATATTAATATATATAAATA
>JABUQX010080198.1:12500-22500 GCA_015478945.1 Trachelipus rathkii
AATAGTTATGAAGAAAGAGGTGTGGGATAAGGTAAAAGTGTGCAAATAGGTGAATTCAAGAATAATGTGGGTTAAAGTGAAATTTGGGGGGGGAAATGTGGGTTTTTATATGCGCGTATGCACCAGTAAATGGAGCGAGGGAGGAGGAGAGAGAAAGATTTTGGAGTGAGTTGAATGAATGTTGGGAAAGTTTCGGGGTTAATGATAAAATTTGTTTATTAGGAGATTTGAATGCAGGAGTGGGAAGAGAGGAGATGGGTAGAATTATAGGTCCATTTGGGGTAGGGGAAAGGAATGTTAATGGAGAAAGTCTGTTAGAGTTATGTGTTGATAGAAGATTGATAGTTGGGAATACTTGGTTCAAGAAAAGTGAAAATCATAAGTATACATGGAAGAGTGAGATAACGGGGGGAGGGCGTTACTGGATTATGTGTGTATAAATAGATAGGATAGAGGCAGATTACTAGATGTAAATGTATTCAGAGGGGCAGGTAGTGGGTTATCTGATCACTATTTGGTGGTTGCTAGGTTAAGGGTAGGGGGAGAGGTAACGGTTAGAGAAAGAGAAAAAAAGAGGAAAATAGAAGTCGTAAAGGTGGAAAAGTTAGATGAGACATTGTGTAAGAACGAGTTTAGGAGGGGTATGGAGGATAGGTGGAGGGACGTGAGAGGGACGGAAATTAGGGATGTGGAGGAGGAGTGGAAGAGATTTAAAGAGACAATTCGTGAAGAGGCCAGAAGGGTATGCGGAGTAAAAAAGGTGGGAGCAAGTAGAAGGAAAGGAAGTGAATGGTGGAGTGAGGAGGTGAAAGAGTTGGTGAAAAAGAAAAAAGAGGTCTATGTGAAATGGTTGGGGAATAGGAGAAGGGAAAGCTGGGAGGAATATAGAGGGGTTAGAGTGGAAGCAAAGAGGGCGGTGGAGAGGGCGAAGAGAAATGCAAACAATGAATGGTGTAGAAAAGTGACAGAAAATTTTGAAACAGGGAGCAAGATATTCTGGAAAGAAGTAAATAAAAAAAGAAAGAAGAAGGAGGGGTTAGGAGAGAGGGTTAAGGGAGGGGATGGGGAATGGATAGGAGGGGAGGATAGGGTGAGGAAAAGATGGGGGGAATATTTTAGAGGATTATTGAATGAAATGGGTGGGAGAGATGAGGAGGATTTTCAAGAGGTGAGGATGGGGGGTGAAGAGGGACAGGAAGGAGATATGGAAATTCAAATGGAAGAAATTATTAGGGCGTTAACTAAAGGAAAAAAGGAAAGTCCACAGGTCTAGATGGTGTGAGTATGGAAATGTTACAGATGGGAGGCAGAGGGGTGGAGAAATGGCTGTACAGGTTATATAATTTATGTTGGAGGAAGGAAGAGGTTCCACAGGACTGGGAGGATGGTTGTTTGGTTCCCCTGTATAAAGGGAAAGGGAATAGGATGGAGTGTGGGAATTATAGAGGTATTTGTCTTTTGAGTGTAGTAGGGAAAGTGTATGGGAGAATACTAATTGAGAGGGTGAGAGATTTAACGGAAGAGAGAATGGGGGAAGAACAAGGAGGATTTAGGATGGGAAGGGGGTGTGTGGATCAAGTATTCACAATGAAGATGCTTGTGGAGAAAGGTATAGAAAGGAAAGGGAAAGTGTATGGGTGTTTTTTAGATCTGGAGAAAGCATATGATAGAGTGAAGAGGGGGGAATTATGGAGGGTGCTGGAGGAACATGGAGTAGGGGGTAAATTAGGTAAAGGTATTAGGGCCTTTTATAGGAATAGCAGAATGTGTGTGAGAGGTTTTAGGAGGGGAGAGTGAGATGTTTGGAGTGGAGAGAGGGTTGAGACAGGGATGTGTAATGTCACCGTGGCTTTTCAACTTATTTATGGAGAGTGTTTCTGCAGAGGAATGATAAGGGAGGGGAGAGGGGTGGAATTGATGGATAGGGGTGATAGATGGGAAGTGAACATGTTACTATTTGCGGATGATACTACCTTGGTGGCGAAGGATTCAGAAGGGCTGTAGTATTTGGTGAAGGAGTTTGAGAGAGTGTGTGGACAAAAGGGTCTTAAGATAAATCCAGGTAAGAGTAAAGTGTTAGTGTTTGAGGAGGAGGAATCAGATGAGGGGATGGGGTTAGAGATTAGAGTAGGAGGTGTAGTATTAGAAGAAGTAAAGGTTTTCAGATATTTTGGGATGGATTTGGGTAAGGAAAGGAGGGATGAAGGAAGAGATAAGATCACAGAGTAGGAGAAGGAATGAGAGCATTGAGTGATATATATATATAATAGGGATTTATCACATTAACTTAAGATAAGTATGTTTGAAAAAAAATTTGTGTTCCAGCGGTACTATATGGGTGTGAAACATGGGGGTTGAATGCTAGGTCCAAGAAGAAATTGGAAGTGTTTGAGATGAAAGGGTTGAGAGCGGTATGTGGGGTTAGTAAAAGAGAGAGGATTAGGAATAGGGTAATAAGAGAGAGATGTGATTGGAAGAATGGTTTGGTGAGAAGAGCGGAGTAGGGAATGTTAAGATGGTTTGGACATCTGGAGAGAATGGAGGAACAGAGGGTGGTTAGGAGAGTTTGGGAGGCGGAGGGGATAGGAAGGAGAGGAAGGGGGAGACAAAGAAGAGGGGGGAGGATGGAATAAAGGAAATGCTGGAAGAGAGAGGGATGAGGGTGGAGGAAGGTAGGGTGTTGGCGAGAGATAGAATGGAATGGAGGAGATGGGTGAGGGCGAGATGAAGGAAATATGTTTTTAGCTGCACGTACCACTACCTCGCTTAAGCGGGAATAAGTGTAATGTAATAAATAATAATAATAATAATAATATTAATATATATACTATATATATATATATATATATAATATATATATATATTATATATAATATATATATATATATATTATATATATATATATATATATATATGTTATATATATATATATATATATATATATATAATATATATATATATATATATATATATATTATATATATATATATATTATATATCAGGTTCACACTGAAATTTCTGAATTTGATTCCCTGACTTTCCCTGACCTTCCCTGACCAAATTTCGCAAATTTTCCCTGACCAGCGTATTTCGTTACTTTGGCGTATAAAATTATTTATTAGTCATTATTTGCAGCCTATTTTAATCAGTTTCATACATTAATTATTGAAAATTTAACATTTAGAACTGTTCATCATGATGGATGAATGTAAAAAAAATTATTTTTTTATAATCAGCCCTATACTCCTCATAGCCCGTCCCAAACGCACTCTTTTTTATTTTTTCCAAAAGTAAACGTTTATTCAGGGCTGCGGAGTCGTAAAAATAAAATTTTTCGACTCCGACCTCCGACTCCTTAAATTCAAATTTGGATTTTCGACTCCGACCTCCGACCTCCGAACTCCACTAACCAAAAATTTCCGACTCAACGATCCAGACCCCTTAAATAAAATTCGAAACTCCGACTCCGATCCGACTCCGGCTGTCAAATTCAAAAATTTCGACTCTGACTCAGATTAGTGCTTACATAGTTAAGTTAAACATTTTTTTGTTTCAACAATTTTTTTTCGCTTGCTTTTAAAATAAAAAAAATAAATTATTATATTACGCACTTTCCAATGAAATCTATCTCCAATGCTATACGGAAATAACCTAAAGACATAAAGATGCAGGCGCAACACATAACAAACAAATATATTTCATTTTGGAAACAAATGTATAACGTAATTATAATGCATTATTTTATTTTTATTATAAACCAGCCATTATAAAATTAAAAGTTTAATACTTTCAGTTTTCAATAATAATATAATAATAATAATAATAATAATAATAATAATAATAATAATAATAATATAATAATATAATAAATAATAATAATAATAATAATATAAAATAATAGCATTAACAGAATCGCTTATGAAATAAAAAACAAAAGAAATTTTCTGACAAAATTAAAAGAACTGAATTTTATAATTTAGGATTATATATATATATATATATTATATATATAATATATATATATATATATATATATATATATATATATAATTATATATATATATATATCATATATATATATATTATATATATAATATACTATATATATATTTATATATATATATATATATATATATATATAATATTATATATATATATATATATATATATATATAATATATATATATATATATATATATATATATATATATATATATATATAATATATATATATATATATAATAATATGGATGGCCTAAAATACCAAAACTCAAGAAAATTCACCTTAGAGACCTGTAAATCTATGTGCCAGACGGTTATACACGAAATTGGCCCAATAATAATAATAATAATAATCCGACTATATCTTCATTACGCTTTCATAGTTAAATCAAATAATGAAACATTATGTAAATTATCAAACTTAAAACTTGAAGCCACTAATATATTCGCCTCATTTGATGTAGAATCTTTGTTCATAAATGTACCGGTTCTTGATACGATTGACATAATAATTAACGAAGTGTATCACTCAAATAACCTACCCTCACCAGATATAATCAGAACAACATATAGACCTTTTATTAATTTGTTGTCTCAAACACAGTTTAAATTTAAAGAAAACATATATTTACAAACTGATGGAGTGCCGATGGGCTCACAACTTGGACCTACATTTGCTGACTTTTATATATGTCCATTCTGGAAAAACAAAAATCCTTGAGAACAAAAAACTTTAACCCCGTATTTTAGCATAAGGTATTCGACGACACTCTCATATTTTAGGAAACATCGATCATAGACATCAGTTTATCCAATAGAATTCAAGTAGTTGTCCAATGCCTTAAAATTCCATACGAACTTGGTTTAATAATGCTATCTGTTTTTTAGACATCAAAATCAATGTCAATTCTGACGGCTCATTATCTACAGGCATACATGTCAAACCTATTGATAATGGTCTGTATATGAACTATGGATCCTATTCACCGACTATTTACAAAGAATCTATCGTAAAAATTTTAGTTTACAGAGCATACAACCTATGTTCAACTTGAAAAACTTTTGATGAGAAATTTGCCGCATTAAGTAAAATTTAAATAACTGTGATCATCCACAATATGCAGTTGAAAATTTAATTAATAAAAGCCTAACAAAATTATATAATAAAGAAAGTAAAAATAATCAGAAAAATCGATAAATTTCTTCTAAAAACTTCCAATGCTATTTGTCATAAGGAGAGAAGAACCTTCGTAATATTTTAAATTCTCACCTCAAAACTAAAAACACCTCAAAAATTAAAGTCTGACTATACCATAAGTCCAAACAACTGTCATCTTCCCTTAGCACAAGAGATGCTTTGCCTGACAACCATCACGTTGTGTACCATTTAACTGCCCTGAGTAGACTGGTACGTCGACATATATTGGTTACACGAAGAATAGATTGTCGGGCAGGGCATATCAACATCTCTACCCCAGCAAAATCTTTGAAAATTTCAATACGGCACATGGTCAATCAACTATTAGTAATATTTCTAAACACTTCACAAAATTATACGGATCGTGTGAAGTCCAGAAACTTAAAATTGCGGAGGCCTTCAACATCAAAACACGCAACCAGACATTAACATAAAATTTATGTATTTAATCAGTCCAACTAATACATTTGAATTTACTTAATTATATATGCAATTTTAAGACTCATTTGCTACAGAAATAACCTCTGAAGATTCCAGCGTATATGACGAAACTGCGTCGGGAAATCTACGTAAATATATCTCTCTTCCGTCTGTAATATTCAAAGATTATAATGGAATAAATTATGTACAAATAAATAATTTAGAATCGTGGAAATAAAATCTAAAACTTATAATAAAATAATAATAAAAAAAAAATAATTAAATAATAATAATACTAATAATAGATAATATATAAATAAAAAATAATAATAAATTATAATAATTATATATATAATATATAGTCCTTAAAATCCCGACTTCCGACTTCCGACTGTCGACTTCTGTTATCCCCGACAATTCAGTACCACGCTTTATTTACCCGTCGGACATGGGGATCCTACTATAGACGCGACCCTTCTACTCCAGGTGTGGAACTTAAGTTTGAAATCTACAGGACCATCTTCGACTCCGATTCCGACTTTCGACTCCACTTGGCACAGAGTTTTCGACTCGCTCGACTTCGACTCACGGGAAAAGTTTGCAGGCGAGACGTCCACGACTCCGACCCGTACTTTCCGACTCTTCCGACTCCGCAGCCCTGGTTTTTATTTATACAAAGGAATAAATTAAAGCTACATTAATGGACCTAGGTGACTCGTCACTGTGATCCACAAATTCTAAATGGGGGATTTGGAACTTTTTTTTTTTCTCAAGCATCTGAAATTTTGATTTTATAGCGTCTTCTTCTGTAAGGCTTTCAGTTTTAACATCTTTCAAGTTTATAGATCTGTAGAATAATTTTCTTTTTTCAACCTTTATATTCTCTTCTTTTTGGTTCTGTTTCTTTAAGATGTTCTGAAGGTTCAACCTCATATCTCCTATGGCAGCTCTTACATTGGCAACATTTATTGAGTGATAGGAACTTATGAATACTTTCATGAGATCTCTTATAGCATTGTGAACTGTTCTTTGAGAAATCAGACTATGTTCTTTTCAGATTCTCCACTAAAATTGCTAATTTATAGAAACCCTCCTTCCACATTGTCGCATTTCCATGCGAAAATATCAGTCTTAATTTAATAATTTACCACAATTCCACATAACATTGATTCCAGGTACTATAGAAGAAAAACTAATCAAGTCTCTTAGAAGACAATCACCATCCATTTTTGAATTTTAATTCAAGGGTAGATTGAGCTTCTCTGCAAAGTAGAGTGTATTGTGCCTTTTGCTTTCTAGAAATATAGGGAGCAGGTCCAGGTTATCACATATTTACATTTCATCGGCCCATTTTCAAAAAATTTAAGTACCGGCACTATTGGAAACTAAATTTAAATGTTTTCCCTGTATCCTGCACACGAGTTAAAGACATTTTAATCATCCCCACCTTTAATGCACTACTATTTCAGATCTGTAACATATCTTTAATGCAAACAGATGAAACTGATTGATAAACTGATTTTTGGTTGGTTATTAATAGAACACACAGGTATTTTACAATCGGTTGAGTATGATTAGAGTGATGGAATGGCAATAATTTTTCAGTGCACGACACTTTCCACTAATATTTGTATTATTGAACACAGTTTGGATGCACGCGTAGCGAAAAAGTTTTTTCAATGATGGTTGGTCCTGCTGAGTTTTTATTAAATTCAAATGAGTTTCCATTCTTGAATGTGAACTTCGGCTTGGCGCCCATGTTTAGATAGAAAAGTTCTTTTTACATACCTTTACAGTTTTGCCTTGGACTATCAGGTTCTTTACCACCACCTGAGAACTGTGGGTTCAGTTGACCGTCCAACCTGGTCGTTAACGTTAGTTTTTTTGTTTGAAAATCAGTTATAATAATAATAAATATCTTCAACTGCACAAAAAATACAAAATCACTTCTTCAAACCTCAAAAAAAAAAAAAAAACATAAAAAGTATAAATCCCTAAAAAGAAAAAGATCATATAGCGATAAGTCATAAGTCATACAGTCTAAAACACATCCATACATCAATCACCTTCAATCAAAAAGGATGAATTTGGAACATCTCTAAGAACAGAAAGGAAGAATAAGTAGGTAATAGTGGAACTAAAAATAGAAAGAACAGGATAGAAGTAGATTTATGGGATGTCGTTCCTCGCCCATACTTTTCATTCACTTATCAAATACATCTATTATTCCACAATTAAACAGTAAGGAAAAAAATATATCAAAAATATGCAACTTGGTCCATGGATCATTCATATGTTTTGAATTTTAAAAAATTTCCCTGACCTTTTTGGAATTTCAGGGAATTTCCCTGACTTTCAGCATATTTAAACGTTTCCCTGACTTTCCCTGACCAATTTTTTTTTCCCTGACTTTCCCTTGACCTTCCGACTTTCAGAAAGTGTGAAACCCGTATATATATATTATACTTATATATTATATAATATATTATATATATATATATCATATATATTATATATATATATATATATATATATATTATAGTATATATAGGAAAAGAAAATACTAAAAGGTGCATACGTAGGAGAAAACAAGAGTTAAATGAACAGTTTGGAAGGAAGGATGTAATGGGGACTTACAGGAATAGGAGCTCTTCTGGAAAGGAAGCGCGAAAGGTTAGAAATGAGAATAAGGGGAACCTGTTTAGAATAATGAATAGGGATATGCTTTTTGTAACTGTGAATGGATGTGAGGGAGTGTGGAAAGAAACTTCGAAAATCTGCATAATATTGGCAGTAATGAAGAGGTGATAGTGATGTGTGGTGGGTTTGATGGTGCAAGAGAATAGGTATTTGGGAGAGGTTATTAGCAAATGGAAGTATGGGAGAGTGAGAAAGTTGAAAAATGGTAAATCTGCAGGTATAGAATGAAATTACTGGGTGAAATGATCAAGAACGAGGCGAGATGGTGATTTGATTGGATTTGGAAGTTGTGTAATAAGCGTTTATGGAGGGTATAGTTCAAGGATCGGAGGAGAGCAGTAATAGTACCCTTATTTAAGGATAAGGGAGATAAGGAACTAGTTAAAATTATAGGGAACTAAGTTATTGGAGTGTTGTAGGGTGATATTTGCTGGTATTTGGTCGAAGAGTGCGTCGAGTGACTGAAAGGACTGATTGGGTTTGAAGAAAAGGTGCCGTTTAGAGTTGGTAAGGAGTGTGGTTCAAATCTTTACATTAAAAAAATGATTGAGAAAATAAGGAGAACAAAGAAATAAATTGGTATTTAGGTTTTAATGGATTTGCAAACGGGGTATTGATGGGTTAATAGGGAAGCTCTATGGCTGGTGTTAGTGATATATTGGTGTTGGTGGTAGCTTCTGAATGGAATCAAAAACGTATGTATGAGGATAGTGAGGCGTGTGTGAGAATAAATGGTGTCAAGGTGATTGGTTTAGTATTAATAGCGGAGTGAGACAGCGTTGTGTTATGTCTCCTTGGTTTTCAATTTGTATATGGATAGGGTTATGGAAAGAATAGAGTGGGGGTGGCAGGAAATGGTGTTATAATGATGGAGAAATGGAATGATGTGGAAGGGTGCCCTATTACTCATATGCGGATGTTTGTTCGTATGGTGAATCTGAAGAGAGTTTGAGAAGATTGGTAGAGAAGATTTGGCAGGGTATGTAAAAGAGGGGTTTGAAGTAAACGTAGATAAGAGTAAGGTTTGGTTGTGAGTGAGGATGGCCCTCAGTGTGAAGTTTATGTTAGATGGTGAGCAGCTGGAACAAATGTCTCAGTTTAAATATTTGGGGTATGTGTTGGAGATGAAAAGGGAACTGATTATGCAGAGTGGTAGAGGAAATTGTGAATGGTAATGAAGATGGCTGGGCAATTAAATCGTTGTGATGTAAAAGATAAGTTCGCTAGGGTCTACATGGGTATGTTATGATGTTATTGCTAGTAGCGAGACATGGTCTGGAATAAGAAGTATAGATCTAAATTTCAATGTGTTCAGATGGACAACTTAGGGGCGTGCAAGGTGTGAGAAGAATTGGATAAATGAGGAATGAACATATTAAGAGAGTGTGTGATGTGAAGAAGGGGTAATGTGTATGTATGAATAAATGAAAGTATGTTGAGATGGTTTGAGTCATGGAGCCGGAAAGAAAGAATGATAATCGGCTTGGGAGACCGAAGAAAGTGGATTGAGTCAGTAAAATGTTGCAGAGAGAAATGAGTTTGGCAGAGGCGAGAAGAAGGTGCATGATAGGAGAGAATTGCGGGGTGTTGTAAGGGGTATGGTTGTGGCCCCCTGGGTCAGGGGATGAACCCTACACTTTACGATTTACCATAGTGAGGGTCCGTCGCGGGCCCATGAAG
>JABUQX010080199.1:0-19747 GCA_015478945.1 Trachelipus rathkii
ATATATTATTATTATATATAATATATTATGATATATATATTATATTTATATAGTATTTTGTATATATATATATAACGCCCCAATTTATCGCTCACTGAAGACTGTCTAATTAATGGAATTCTTGGCGACATAAAAGATTTCAAATGGACTTCAACATCCTCCGATAATCAGTCAAATTTATAGTCTTCCGTGCTACTATTCACTCTTCCATTAATTGAAAGTGAAGTTTGGTAGGGTCATCATATTTGTAACGATGAAAATCAAAAAAATACTGTAGACATGTGAACTTAAACACACTTTGAAAATGACTTCCGGTACTGATATGAACAATGGAAGAAACATTGGAACCGCTGCGTAACCTTGAAAGGGTCATACTTTACTTATTGATAAGGAGATAAGCTTTGTAAATTTCAGGCAAGTTCAATACATACATTAAATTCGATCATCAGTACACTTACATTTGGGACATAATATACTTATATATATATAATAATATTATATATATTATGGTATTATATATATTTAATATTATATTTTAATATATATTTTATATTATAATTATATAATATTATATATATATATTACTATAATATAGTATATATATTTTATATATATATTATATATATATAATATTATATTATATTTATAATATATATATATTTATATAATATAAATATAATTATATTATAATTTATAATATTGTAATATTTTTTATATTATTATAAATATAATATATATTAATAATATATATATATTATATTTAATATTCTACTATATTTAGTATATATATATTTAAGTGCATATTAATTATAATTAATATATAATAAATAATATAATATTATAATATCTTTTATTTTATATATTATATATTTTAATCTAATAATTAATTAATTTCTACTGTTATTAGTTATATACATCATATATTTAATATTAGTATATAATTTATGATTATTTATCTTTTATTATCACTACTATTATGGTATAATAGTTATATGGTAATATATATATTAGTTATATGATAAAGGCTTAAAATTAAGTTTTTCTAAAGTTGCAGTGATACCCAAAAGTGGCTCCCATAGTAAAGAAATACGATGGATATATAAAGTTTCAAAATGATATTTTGATAAACTTCCTAGGTCGAACAGATAAGTGGCAAAATAAATTTTAAATTAATAGTAAACATGCAGAGGTCTTCGATTTAGGCGTAACTCAAATAATTAGATTAACCTACGATATGAATGGGGATTGGCTTGAGTCTGTGGACCAAAAAAAAAAGATTAGATTGTATTTATAGACCAGTCACAGAAACTAACTTAACAGTGTTTGAAGCAAATGGAATAAAGTTTAATAAGATGCTTAAGTAATAAATAAATTCGTAAAAAGTGTTTTACAAACTAACAAAGTTATAAGTAGCGTGTATCAATAGCTATTTTAGGTCAATATTAGAGTAATGCGCACAGGTTGGGCCCTTATTTAAAAAAATTAGGTATGCTGAAGAGAAGTGTAAAATAGAGCAACAAGGATGAGTTCTGGCTTTGAGGGGTGAGAGCTATGGAGGGAATGAAGAAGAGTTAAGTGAATGGTTTTCTTTAGTAAGGCAAATTCTCTCATTTCGTGTATTTTTGTAGCTAATGGACCCATCTATATATATTTCAAGTTTAAAGTCAATTCGAAAAAAAAATGGTAAAGTTGAAAAGAAAATGTCAAAAAAAAAGGATTTGAAATATGACAATGTAAAAAAGATCTTATCGACACAGAAAAAATTCGAAAACTACGCTTTAGAAGGTTAGAAAAAAGATACAGTTGCTTTTTTCCCTCCATCAAATTGGGCTGAAAATAAGAATATTATGTCCACTTAGGGTGGGTGAAAATTGGCTCAGCCCGAAGCAAACATAACATCTCTTTTATTTGAAGTAATATATATATATATAATATATATATATATATTAATTATAAATAATATATTAATTATATATATATTATTTAATATATATATATATATGTATATTATATATATATATAATAATATATTATATATATATATAATATATAACGAAAAAAATTCTGGCTACTGTTTGATATTGCATAATATATATATATATATATATATAATATTAATATATTATATATATAATATATATATATATATATATATATATATATATATATATATAATATAATCATCTTATTCATCACCCACCTTCTCTCCCAAGACTGGGTGTGCGGTACATGCACTGAAAACAGAAAAGTAGTGAATAAAATGACGAAAGTCGAAAAGAAAGCTCAGCCCTTTACCTCCCTTTTATACACTTTTGTGAGAACTCGTCGCCTTAAAAAAAATTAACCCTAGAGCTTCACGTCCTCACTTATGGCATCCTCCGCCAATCGTAGTGTTTATCCTAATCCCAGGTGGGCCAACCATACCCTCATTCACAAACACCGCATTCATCTAATTTATGCACCTTTCTTGTCGCCTCTGCTAAACTCAGATTTTTCTCCTTCAGGAATCCTTTCTGAACTCACTTCCACTTTTTCCTCGTCTCCCCCAGCCGGTCGATTCCCATCAACATCACCTATACATCCGCTTAAACCAACCATACTAATCATCCATCTTTCCACATGGCCAAACCATCTCAACGTATTCGTATTTATTCTCTCATCTACCCATTTCTTTCCACCACACCAACTCCCAAAAATGTTCATTCTTCATTTATCAATTCTTCCTCAACACCTAACACGTCCCCTAAGATTGTCCATCTGAACACAGTTGTTTATATATATAGTACTTCTTATTCCAGACCATATCCTCATACTATAATTAACACAGGTAAGCAAACAACAAACCCTCATAGTATATATATATATATATTATAGTATAATAGTATATATATATTATATATATATATATAATATATGTATATATTATATATATAATATATATATATATATATATAAATATATAATATATAATTTTGCAGAGGTGAGTCGGAGTTCGGGTAATTTTCAAAAGGTGAGTTCGGAGTCGGAAAATTTTTGAACCGACTCCACAACCCTGGTTCTAAGATCAAGTCACTATACTTCCTTTTGTAATATATCATACTTTTAAAGGAGGAGAAAAAGAACTAACACCTAAATTGTCATAATTTCTGATTGTTTAAAACATAACACTGTAGCTGTGTACACCTTTCAAAAAATGCTTATCAACTTTCTGACAACATAATTCCAAAAGGTACCCAAAGAGATTTTTTATTATTCTAATGGATCTGCTGCTCTATATAAAAACAAAAAAGAATTTTTTCCAGCTTGTGTTTTCATAAAGAGGATTTCAATGTTGAAGCCGAATGACATTTTTTAGCCACAGCACATGGTAAAGGACCTTGTGATGGACTTGGAGGTGCAGTGAAAGATTCCCAGCATGAGTAGTCTGGAGTGTTTCTGTGAGTATCAAATCTGCACCTACTCAACTCTTTTGGTGGGTAGTTGAATATATCCCCGCAGTAAACATTGCATATTCAACTCAAGAGTATATGCAATCAGAATCCTTCTTGTGTGATCGATTTAGGCAAGCATTAACTATTCGTGGTACACAGCGATTTCATGCTTTCCTACCAGTGAATTCAAGTACATCAAAGATAGCCTACATGTCATTGTTTTCAGAGGCTACTGAATATTGCACCGAAATTGACACTATCACCGCAAAAATTCCACATTGATGATATATTTGGATACATTACTGTAGTAGTGTACAATAACAAGTGGTGGTTAGCTTATGTTCTGGGAAAAAATCAAAGAACTTGATGAAATTTGTAACATTTCCTGAACCATCTGGTCCTTCTCTTTCATTTGCTTATTCACAAAAGCCTGATGTATTATGGGTACCTATCATAGATGTTCTGCGTTAAGTGAATCCTACAACCCCAACTGCAAGGTTTTATATACCGGTATGTGCTTTCAAAAGATGACCTTTCTAAAATGGATAATGCTTTTTCAAACTACCACCAATGAAAACAGGAATTAAAAGGCATGTAGTGAAACAAAGTTTTAAATAGTTTAAAAAGTACAAATTAATATCAATAAATATTTTTCTTTGTAAGATGGGATTTTTCAAAGGATTAATTTTCACTTTGTTTTGATACAAATACATATTTTGAGTTATATAGTACTTAGAATGTTCACAATATTTTCTAAGCTTGCATTTTAATCAAAATCCCAAATTTTTGTTTTTTTTAATAAATATTTTAAAATATAAAACCATCATCATTCCATAACTAAAAACTTTGCCAGACATTTAGCATATGTATAAGATATTTGCTTAATTTGTTTGAAAATTTTTAATCATGTATGCAATTCTACGAAAAAAAATTAATTCAGATTTCACAGATTTTTGAAAAAAAAAAATTCCTCCTCTCATACGCTTTAGTGAGATTATCATTGGAAAAGATCTTGAAAAATGCTACAAAATAACATCACTCTCATTGTTCTAGCTTAACTAGAAGAGTTGCTATCTATATTTGAATATATGCTGGTTTCACATTTTCTAAGAATAATGGCCGTAGTTTCTAAATGGTTTGAAATATTTTCCTAAAATTTGGTATTATTCATAGTCTCCCTAAAGCTAAGCATTGTTGAAAATTTCATGGAAATCGGAGATGGTGAGGTAAAATTTTCATTATAATTGTGTTGATTTGATGCAGAATAACCCCATAATGATACTAATAATAATACACGATAATAATAGTATTATTAATCATGCATTGTGGATGCACTATCAAAATAATACCATAACTATAAGTTGTGTTATAGCACATAATGAATCAATAGATCAATACGTTTTGTACGCTGTGTTAGTTACTTTACTGTTGTTACATAATGATGAGGGTAACTACAACAATCACAAAATTTGTGAATGATAATAATAATAATACAGGTCAACAAATTTCACATTTTTTTCTGTTGCTTATAATCTGATAGCTATTTATTTCTTATGTATTTTGTTACGCTGAATTCAAAAATCAAAATTTTTATATGTGACATCCAGCTTTGATACTATTCACATGTAAACATGGAAAAAAATTGCAATGTATATTATTTTTCGTGTGAACAGAGCCAAAAAAGTTGGGTATACAAACAAATGTTTGTGTGTGTGTGTGTGTGTGTGTCTTGCCCAAGTATATACGCTGTGAAAGTTTCGTATTGATAGGACAGATAATAAAGAAAATATACCTTTTCGTTTATGAAACATTAGTAAAAAATTATTTTTGCATTTTTTTAGTTTTCATATGAAGGCGGCAAAATTGGACCTTGTTGACAAACAGGCAATATACATCTGTATTTTTGGATTCTATTGCGCAAACTTAACTAACATTATGAATAGAAGTCTTTATATAGCTACATGTCAGTTTTAATTAATTTATATCTTTTATTTTTCACTATTATAATTACTAATTAACTATTATTATTTTATTATTCATTCAGTAATTAATTTTTATACTATTACAATTAACTATTTCCTTCAGTTTTATTAAACTTAAATATATTAAATATATAATTATAATAATAAATTAAATATATATTATATATTAATTTATTAATATATTAATATAACATTGCATGGAGTGAATATAAATTATATTAATAATATATAGAATGAATGAGTAATCATATAAATAAATAAATAATCTAATTATAATATATAAGTAGAAATAAATGTATATTCGAATCAGTAGAAAAATAACTAAAATTATATATATATAATTATATAATGGGGGATACAATATTTGTTAGAGACTATAGTATGTGTGACTCATTTCTTATTAGTTATTTTTTTGTGCTGAATTCAAAAAATATATTTTATTTCATGACCTTTTATATCTTTTTCTAGAAACGCCAATTACTTTAAAAAATATAAATGTAACTATGCTATCACCATTTGTTCAATAATTAAAAAACGTAGATTATTCAATTTTTCTTATTAATTAATGTCGTCTCTAAAATCAAACTATACGTCAATTAAATGACCATTCACAGACTTATATATCTGGGAGCCAGCAAGACTCTCAGAGAACCATGTCAAATTTATCGAGCAGAAACATAATTGCATCGATGTTAGTTTATATGAAGTCGATTTGTTATTATTTCGTGGCTTCTAGTATCAACACAAATAGTAATTAGTCATCGTGAACCCGAAAAAAAAAAAAAAGTTATATTTTTTTGTACAATTTCCTATTTTTCTCATTCTTGAGGAAATATTTGTTGCCGTAATTATTAGATGTACGACTGTGGATTCTTGCATACTTCAAATATAACAATTTTTTTGAGAATTCTGCTATGAATAAATACATTGTAGGAAACAGTGTATGATATTCACGTGTGTGAAGATATAACTATCGAGAAGACATAAATCCAATTGTATGCATCCTATCAGATTATAAGCAACCGAGTCAAAAAAATATGATGAAGATTTGTTGACCTGGTTATTATATATATAGATATTATATATCTAAATTTCATAATAAAATTAATTAATTTGATCGATGTTATATAGTAGTTATAATCACTTCTTTCAATTCTCTTTCTTGTTTAATCAAACAATGTAAAAGTTAAACTAACACACATAATAATAATAATAATAATAATATCAATAACAATAATACAAACAGTAATACAAATCCTGATATTCCTAATAATAATAATAATAATAATAATAATAATATTAATAATAATAATATCAGTAATAACAATTATAACCACAATTAACATTTTAACCATTATTACAACTACCATTACAATTATAATTTTAATCATGATTGCAATAATACTAATGCTAATTCTAATAATAATATCTCTAATAGGATTGATTCATAGGTTTAAAAAAAACCCTCCTCTAGAAAGTGAAATTGGTTATTTGTATGAATATCGAGTGATAACATGAAAATAATTCTTATGTCTATTTCAAAAAATTTCAAGAAAAATTTGATAGAACTTTTTTTTTTATAGACGGAGCAGTTAAAACATAGCTATATTATTATTATTATTATTGTTATTATTATTATTATTAATATTATTATTATTATTATTATTATTATTATTATTATTATTATTATTATTATTTAAACAGCAAAAACATTTTTTTATCAGGAGAGAAATTGTTACCCATGCAACGATGTGAAAAGTGAGATTGAAGTAAAAGACGAACCTTTCGATGCTTTGGAGGGAGAGTCAGAAAGTGACGATTACATTGATATAAAATACGAGCCTTTGGATATTCAAGTTACTGCAAATGACCAAATTGTTGAAAAAAGTTCTGGATTGGATGAAAATCGGGTAAGAATAATGCAGTTGATGCTTATTAAATGGTTTGAGGAATTGTTTTACGGCTTATTTTTATGATTTTTTTTTTTAAAAAAATTGCGAAATGCATATGAAAATATGGTTGTTTTCAATGACTCGAAAGCTCGATTTTCTTATCAATCTACTTATGATGATAATAATTATGATAATTATTATTGGGGAATACACATTTTATTGAATGATATATGACACATGAATCTAGTGAATTTGAGTATGTTCAATACGAATATCAACTTTGTTCACCTCTATCAAGTCCTGATTCTTGTCAACTGCCTATTCACCATTTTCAAGATTTTTCAAATTAGGACAATAAAGAAGGAAATTTTTCAAGTTTCATGAATACAAACAATTCAAACTACAGTATACGATAGAAATAACTAAAAACAAAATCAAATTGATTTGAAACTTTCACTGCAGCAGAAATTTTCTTTTATAAAACTTTGTAGCGTATTTGCTTATTGATGTGAGATCTCTTTCAAACACAAGCACTAATCAGCCATCATGTGAGAATCCCATCACCTTTGGTACTGTTCCTCCATAACTTTGATATTGTGATGGAATCTCGTCCGTTTTTCGTCACCTACGTCACCTAAATTACTTGGAAATTGTTCAAGATGGCTATTTAAAACATGCATTTTTATGCTCATAGTGCAACCTAACTTTTTGTAGTCGCAAAAAAAATTTTTTTTTATGATTTCATAGTTATCTGCCCTATAATTGCCTAAGAAGTTTTATATCAAGTCCATGAATGAGAACGGGTTTATACCTGTGTTACATAATTCGGGCATAAACCCAGTAAAATATGGGAACATTACACAACGGAACACAAATCCCCTCCTACAGTTGAAATTGCTAGTTGTTTTAAAATCTTATTCCAAGTTGGCAATTTCAACTATCTTCGTATAGCAGAACCTTTTTATTAAAAAACTTTAACCAGACATCAATGTGAAATAGGAAATGAATGAATGCTTGAATGTTTTTTGAATATTTAAGTGTTTTGCAGGTACACCTAGTAGCCATGATAAAAGTTGTATTTGCAAAATAACGTCAGCTTTTTTTTGATTTTTCATTGAAATTATAGAAGGTGCAGGAAACAGGCTTCTTCACCTTCTATCTTAGTGGTTGCATAGTAGATACAACAATGTACATTTGAAAATTATTTCTTCATATATATTACATCACAAGGTGAATTATATTTATCTTATTACTCTAAAAGTTTATTAATGAAGGCTGGGTTATATTATTATTGAAAGGAATACAGTTATAAGTAAATAATATCAATTAAACAACTATAAATTAAATGAGAATATTTTTATATCGTGATATTTTAAATTTAAGGCATCGAAATTTTAAAAAAGGAAAAAAAAATTGTGAAATGTGTGAAAAAGGATAAACAATAGGCAGTGTGTCAAATTTACCTAATGTTCGGATACAAATAAATAAAATTACAGGATTTGTACATAGTTACACAGTTTATCGAAATCACAAGTTATACAAACTCTAAATACCAGTTTTTAAATCATAGAAGAATATTTTATATATATATATATATATTCTAGAAGCACCGAGTTACTCTGAGAACTTGATAGTACAATATCGTTGTTATTAATGTAAAAAAAATAAAATTTATGTGGTTTAAGGAACTTGTAATTTTCGATTTGTAAAAATTCTATCAAGGAGAAGTTTAGGAAAAACTAAAAGAGAGCTACAGGAAATAAAGTAGGACTGCCGACCAAGTCAGTCTCAAAGAGAGCACGTAACAAGGTTGTTATGGCTCAACAACAATGACAACACCAGAAGTTTACAAACCCCCAGGAGGTTCCTAAGGTTCCTTTTACAAACCTAGCACACAAAAAAAAATATTAAAAGTAAACTGGACGGGAACCTTTAGAATTCTAACATCAATACAAAACGACCAACAACCTCAACAAGACAGTACCAACGGGCTAACCTCAACAAATTTTTTATTTTTTTTATTTTTTATTTTTTACTGAAACTACTTTTTAAACTTCACAATTAATGTAAAATAATTTTATATTTTTTATATTTTGTAATTTATTATTTGTAAACTGCATTATAAATAGCTAGTTAACCGTCATCCTGCCTGAAGTATACTGGCGAAATATTGGTGCAACATTAAAGGCTTTAACTTACTTAATAAATTTTCTTCGGAAATAAAGAATTATTTGGAAGAATAGAAATAACTTGCAAAAAAAAGTTTATTATTATTATTATTATCCCCCCCGTTAACGTACCCCACCTTGTCGGGGTGGGGGGGCTCAGATACCTTTTCCGAATGGTATCTGCGAAGTGGTTGTACGCTTTTTGTTTTTTTCGTGATTTTCCCACCTTTTGTGGTTCCCTCCTTTTTTCATATTGTTTCTTTGTTTCTTATTTTATTATTATTATTATTATTATTATTATTATTATTATTATTATTATTATTATTATTTTTATTTTTACTATTGTTTTTATTATTATTATTATTATTATTATTTTTATTATTATTATTATTTTGTTATATTATTATTATTAGTTCATGTTTGAATAATAGCTTCCTCCTCAGTTCTGTCTTCTCCTCCGTTTTCTGTACGTACTACCCTACGTATCCCTGATCTCTCTTTCTGAGAGTCTCCCCAATTTCCCCTGCTTCCTGGTGGCTACCGGGCTGTGTCTCTGTGTGTGTCATGGGCCCATCTTGCCCTCCTTCCTACGTGGGTGAGGGTACAGGTAAAACCGGTTTTTGTTGCCTTTCTCCGGGCCGCCTATTGTAGGGGTCCCGAACCTTGCTCTAACCTGTGAGGAGGCTGTCCTGCACACTTGGGCGCATAATCTGGGCTTCGCGTCTTAATTCCCGTGTGGTGCACGGGCTTTTTTAATTTCCATCTTTGGGACTGCGTGGGAGTTTCGCGGGGGCTCTCCCGAGGCCACACCAGGCATGGCCCACCGGCCTACGGGTGGGGTTTCTAGGGGGGAGGTAGGTAGCTCTGGGCCTGTGGTGGGCGCGGTTTCTGCAGTTACGCTTGCCGGGATTTTATGTTTCTATTCATCATTTGTGTTCTTGAATTTGGTGGTTTATTTATGCGGTGCTGAATGTTTTGGCAGGAAGTATTTTTCAATGTGGGGGGAGAAAAGGGAACAAAAAAAGGAGGGGGGGGGAAGAAAATCTAAAAAGTTTACCGTTTTCCAAGAAAAGGCGGGCAATTCACCAATCTGGCGGGCCCCAACCCGTCCCCTCCCTGGCCATTCCCAGGCCTGCGGCCAGCAGGGGCTTGACGCCCTTGTTGATGAAATGGTTGGTATTCCACCACCCACCCCTATCGCCCTCGTTTCCGGTCCTGTTTCAGGGACTGCCCCGTCTAGACAGGTGAGGCTATTGTGGCCTCTCAGAGTACCCTTGTCTCTCCGTCTTTACGTTTGCCATTCCAGGAGCCCCTGCGTCAGCGGGGTTCCTTTCCTAAACGCCAGTATAAACCAACACCGACGATCACTTACTCCGACCCCCCTCCAGGGGTCCCGGGTCTTGATTCCTACCCGCTTTATTTTTATTTACATTCGACGCCATCTCGTCTCCTGACTTCTGTGAGCCAGCTCATCCTTAGCGTTGCTTTGGAAGCTGCTCTTCAAACTACTGAGCCACAGGCTACGCCAATGAGGAACGGTTCCCTCTTGTTCGTGCTGCCTCTCGTACCCAAAGCAACGTCCTTGCTTCCCTTATGCATGCTGGGGAAGATTCCTGTCATTTCTAACCTGACGATGTTCTTAACACACGTCGAAGGGTACCATATATGCGCCGGAGTTCTGTTCCGATGCTTCCATTGACATCCTTACTCATTTACAGGCTCACCACGTGCCTATCACCGACGTTTATCGGTTCCCTCCCCGTAAGGAGGACCCCTCCAAGACGAACCCTCGTCTGTTGCTTACTTTCTCTGTGCCTTTCCCTCCATCCAAGGTAAAACTTGGTTTTACCATGCACACGGTTCGGACTTTATGTGCCCTTCCCGAGAAGATGTTCAAGTGCCATAAATTTGGTCAACCCCAGAAATATTGTCGGTCTCCCCAGACCATCTGCCCGACATGTGGCAGTTTTCTCCACCCGAACTGTGACAGAAATCCTCCATGTTGTCCTATGCAAGGGGCCACACTCGGCTCCTCTGTCCACTGCCCTTTTTCGCCTTGGAAGAAGGAAATCCTAGAGCAGTGCGCACTTCATAAGTATGACCGTGGGCTACGCCGCCGGGCGAGGAAGAAGCTGGCTCATCTTCCTCTATCTTATGCTGCGGCAGCGTCCACTCCATCTGCGGTTGCCTTTTCCGTTGCTCATCGCCCCCGTGCGTTGTGTCCGGAGCTTGTTCCGCTTTCACGTTCGTCCGTTCGGCCTTCTGTGCCGGTTACCGATTCACCTGTTTCGGTGGTTTCTGTGGCTCGGGCCAATTGTCCTCCCGACTCTCCCGAAATGGTCCGCCGGCCCTCTCGTCGTTCTTCGCCGACACACACGACCCTCTCTCATGCTCCTCTCCTTGTAGAGGTCCATGCAGCTCCCGAGGGGATATCTGATTTTGCGATAAGTTCAGCTTCTGAGGTCGATGGCGATCGTCCTTGTGCTCGTCGGAGCCTACCTGTACCGTCTCCCGGAAACGCCCTGCTTCTGTTTCGCCGGGGAAACCCCAAGTCCCTCTTAACGGTTGCGAGAGTCCGTCCAAGGGCGGATCTTTCCCGAGACAGACATCCGTACCGCTTGCTTATCGGGCCGCGGACCTCTTGAAGCAGAAGGATTCCCGTTTGTACTGGGGGACCCGTCTCTGTCTTGCCTAAACGGCTCGCCGCGCTGACAACCCGCGTGCCCGATCTCGGACCAGTGGTCCGCCTCTGCCCGTTCTGATAAATTACTACTTACTCCGCCTACGCCCGCTTCGCTTCTGCCTATTCGAGCGATTCTGAAACTTTTCGGATGCCACGATGGATCTTCGGACTACTCTTCTTCCAGTGGGGGTGTCACGTGCTGACACTGTTTGTCCGCCGAGGAGGTCCGAAGAGGTATCGATTGACACCTCGCCCGCTCGCAGTCTTCCTTCGGGTAGACGTGGTACCGCTTCGATGTGTGTTGAGGATGGGTTTGGCTGCTGTGGTTGCAGGAGGATGGAGGAGTCTTCCTTCTGCCTCTTTCCCCTCCACCCACTTTGACTTCGGTCCCGTCGACGGAGCCTTCTGTCTCTTCCTCCAGCGCGGACCGCTTCCGAGATTTTAAACTGCTGAACGCCATACACTTTGTCCATCCGATGTGTCTCATCTGCACCCCGCCGACACCCTTCTACTTGTCCAATCCTCCTTCCATCTTCCCCAGCCTTTGTAGGGCGCCTCCTGGCAAGACGCGTCCCCCCTTTCCCGGCTTGCTAAGAAGTCTGGCGGGGGTGCGTCTGAGGGGAGGGATGTTCGAAATGTGGAGTGTGATTTGGCCCGCCTCTTTGGCGAGCCCTCTCCTGATGTGCCCAGGAACCCCTCTCAAAACAGGGGGGTCCACAAATATCCCTGCTGCGTGATCTTCCTCTCCCTCCGGGTTTGAGGTTCCTGTCGGTGGGTTGTCCGACGGCTCACGGGACCTTCCGCCTTCAACCTCTGAGGAGGACTGCCACATCCCAAAACATCGTGACTATTGTCACGGATCGTCCCGACCATTGATTATTTCCCGTTATGGCACGTTTTCATCCAATGGAACTGCCGCGGATACTTTGCCAATTACGAAGAGCTGAAGAGATTACTTGTCGATCATCAGCCCTTGGCTGTTTGTTTACAGGAGTTGCAACTTCGTGACCGTGCCCTTTGGCAACCGTCAAGGTACAGGGAGCCCCTTATTTCCCTGAATCGTGGAACTAGCGACAGAGGTGGGGAGCGATCCTGCTTCACGAGTCCTGTCCCGCATTTACTCCCATTCCATCACTCTACTCCGCTTGCAATTGCGCGTGGCGCTCGTATCGCATCTTGACGCGCGCGCTTAACGCTGTGCTCGTGTACCTGGCGCCCAGCTGTAATATACCAAGAAAGACCTCGTCGATTTTTTTCACGTGTCTCCCACCGCCCATGTTTGGTCTCGGTGACTTTTAACTCCGCCATCCTTTGTGGGAGACTCTGTAGCGTCCCCAATGCCGGTTGGTGTTGAGCTATTTTGCAAGGATTTTTCATTGGGTGTCTCAACATCGGGCCCTTCCCACCTTTGAACGTTTTGATACCGGCACTTCTTCTGTGTTGACATCTCGTTGTGTTCCTCTCGTCTTAAGATCGTTTTGGGTGGGAAAAGTCGTCCTTCCTCTGTGGTAGTTTGACCACTACCTATCGTGATACCTCTTCGGCCCCAGTCCGCAGCAGCACCCTTATTCTGGCTGGCGCTATGACAGGGCAGACTGGTCTTCTTTCATCAGGCACTTACTTTTCCATCTTTCCTGCAACTAACCTGTTCCGGTCGCCGGCGGATGCCTTCACTTACTTTCAGGAGGTTATCATTCAGGCGGCATCGGAGCATATACCCGTTCATCTGGACCCGAAAATCACAACCCCCCTGTGGCAACCAGGAGTGTGTGCTCGGCTAATCGTGAAAAGTAAGTTATATAAGCTGTATAAACAGAACCTCCCAGCACGCTTCAAATTGATTTCTGTTTAAAGGCTTCGGCGGCCCGTTCGAGCGTAATTAATCGCCGGTCGCGGAAACAGTATTTTCGCACATACGCTTCCACCGTTAATTTTTCTACGCCTGTATCTTCAGTCCATAAAAAGGTGCGAAAAAATTTCACGAAAACACCATGCTGATCCCGCCTATTATCCTCGTTTACCGCCCGCAAACTTCTGATGTCATCTCTGCTCCCGGAGTTGTGGCGGACGAGTTGGGTTTTCACTTCGCGTCCTGCTCCAGCGGCTCCCGGTATCCTGAACCTTTTCGTTCTAGTCGCTTGTGGTTGGAGCTTCCTGATTTTTCTGTTCCTCCTGGGACAGACCTTCCATACAACCGGCTATTCACCAGGGCCGAGTTCCTAGACGCCCTCAAGCTTTGCGGGAATGGAGCGCCTGGCCCTGACGGCATCTCCTTTCAGATGCTTCGACATGCTCATCCTTCTGCCACTGCCTTCCTTCTCGGCTTATAACAATAGAATATGGGTGGAGGGGTTCTTCCTTTCTATTTGCTCTACTACATATATTGTCCCCTTTCCCAAACCTGGGAAGGATCCGACTTCTTCCGATAACCATCGCCCTATTTCATTGACCTGCAATACATGTAAGCTCATGGAGAAGATTGGTGGTTCCGCGTCTTGTTTGCCCTACGTTGGAGCAACTCCATGCGTTTTCCGACTACCCATTTGGTTTTCGTCGCCATCGCTGTACCCAGGATCCTCTCCGGTTGGATCACGACATTCGTGAGTCCTTTGCTTCCAACAAAATGATGACCCTGGCCGTCTTCTTTGACCTCGAAAAGGCGTATGAAAGCACGTGAGGTTTGGGGGTTTTGCGGAGCCTCCACTCTTTGGGACTTAGGGGCCAACTTCCCCTATTCTTCAGTTGTTGATGTCGGACCGTTCGTTTCAGGTCCGTTTGGTGGTGCCGCGCTGTCGTCGGTGTTTTGTGCCTGGAGAAAGGGGTGCCCGCAGGGCAGTGTAAAACTGAGCGTGTTTGGCTTTTCGCTATTGGTTTCAATGGTGATGTCGATTCCATCCCGACCTCAGTGCGTTGCTCCATCTATGTTGACGATCTTGCCCTGTACATCTCTGGAGCTAAACTTCCTTGTATGGAACGTCAACTTCAGGTTGCCATCGATAGGGTTTCCTCTTGGTGCTCTGCGCGTGGCTTTACATTTTCCACGTCGAAAACTACGGCCGTGCTTTTCCGGAAAAATGTCCTCGTCGTAGGGGTCGCCTACAATTTGCCTCCAAAGTTACGTCTCTATGGCCCCCTATCCGTGTGGAGCCGAGGGTGCGGTCCCGGTCTGTTGCTCGATGAAGCGCCTTACGTACCTTCCTCATATTGCTCTCCTCAAAGCTAATTGCCGTCTTTTGGACTCTTACGGCACCTCACCTCCAAGACTTGGGGTGCGAACAGAAAAACCATGCTCCACCTATACATCATGCTGGTGCGGGCTAAACTGGACTATGGTTGTGCCATTTATGGGCAGACCTTCCAGTCCTACCTCCGCCTTCTTGACCCCATTCAGACTGAGGGTCTGCGAATTGGCCACGGGTGCATTCCGTTCCTCTCACGAGGGTAAGCTGGAGGTGAGGCCCGGGGTGATGCCCTCTATCCCTGCGAGGGAGCAGCTGCATGTGCTCGCTGTTCAAGGCGTCTTCAGCTTACAACCTGCGTCGGCCTGACACCTATAATATGCTCGATTCTTCTCAACTACTTTACTAGTAGATTTGCTGGAACATTATTTCCCATCTTTGCTTTCCTAGACTTTCCTCAACGAGCGGTCTGCAATTTGATTTTCTCTCCCCGTTCCAGTGGGCTCTCCGCTCCTGCAGTGGAATCCAAGTCTTTGCAATAAGTCGAGGCGCACCATGCTGTTGAAAGCGATTCCCTTTGTATCTCACGCGGAAGGTCCCATACGACTCTATACAGCGGTTTACACCGATGGTTCAAAGACGAAGGAAAGGGGTGGGAGCTTCAGCTGTTGTTTCCGGACATCACTGTATCCCATACCCTTCCGCATTATTTGTCTGTTTTTCAGCTGAACTAATAGCTATGTCCCATGGCGGTGAACAGGATCAGTACCTTCGCCCGTGGGGGTAATATACCATCTTTTCCGATTCTCGGAGCGCTCTCCAGTCGTTGCTTGACCGGTCAACCCGTAACCCGTTTGGTTTGTGGCATTTCAAACAGTCCCTCTGCTTGTTTACCAGCGCGGCACCACAACATTGAGTTTCTGTTGGGTTCCCTCCCATGTGGTGTTCCGGCAACGAACGGGCCGATGGGAGGCCTAACGGGCGGCTGCACACTAGGGTGTCGGGTTGCCCGTTACCTTCCTCCGGCTGTGCGCCTGGGCCATTTCCCTGCTACAGATTTCTCCATCTCTTTGCGTCGGGGCTTCCTCTCTGGCTGGCAGTCATGTTTGGCGGAGGATGCTCGTTGCGCTAAACTTCAGAATGTCAAACCCGTCCTTGGCCGGTGGTCTTCATCTAGTAGGAGGAGGCGTCCTGGAGGTGGTCCTGGCTCGATTGCGTCTTGGTTATACAAATCTCACCCATGGATTTCTTATGTCGCGGGGGGTTTCCCGACCTGCCCATTTTTGCTCCTCCATTTGTCCTCTCACTGTCGTACATCTCTTGTGGATGCGTTGCCATCTCGACCCTTCGAAGCAAGTTCTTTCCTGACTTGTTAACTATAACCTCTTCGTGCATCCGCCTTCAGCACATCTTAATCCGCATCATCTTCATTTTTCGTAGTGATCGTATTTTTGCCTTCCTTTTGAAACTGAACATCTTTATTAAGATTATACCATCTCAGCCTTGTTCCTGCTTCGTTCAGTTAGGGATTTCCCCTGTAATTTATTTTGCTAACAGGTTCTAGCGCATTCTTGTGTGCTGTGGAGATCCCTGGTATATCCATCAAAAAAAAAAAAAAAAAAAAATTATTATTATTATTATTATTATTATTATTATTATTATTATTAATTATTATTATTATTATTATTATTATTATTATTATTATTATTATTATTATTATTATTGTATAATAGTGAAGCTGTGGTATGAAATAAGAGGTATAGATCTAAGGTACAATGTGTTCAGATGGACAATCTTAGGGCCGTGTTAGGGGAGAAGAATTGATAAAATGAGGAATGAATGTGTTATTTAGTTGTGTGGCGCGAAGAAAGTCTTAAATGAGAAGAGTGTATTGAGATGGTTTGGTCATATTGAAAGGATGGATGATAGTTGATTATGAGAATGTATAGAAGTGAGCGTGCTGGTAATAGACTGGCTGGGAGAGCAAAGTAAAAGTGGATTGAGTCAAGAAATTGAATGTGTATTTGGCAGAGGCGAGAAAAAAAGTGCATAATAGGAGTGAATAGCGAGGTTTAGAACCCCACATTGACGAGATATCATAATGAGGGTCCATTGCATTCTTGTGAAGCCCAGGTTGGATTTTTTTTGACTGCAGTGAGCTCTCAAATGTATGGAGGGGATGGTAGGGATCTTTCCTTTTGACTTACGTCATGTTCTTTTACTTTATTATCCTATTTCTGTTCATGTTACGTACCCTACCACACATCTAGTGTTAAACAAAAAGAGGATAAACAAAAAAAATTTTATGATTATTATTATTAAAATCTTTTACGCAGAAATTTGTAAACCTGAGAAGCGTTTCTTCATTAGAGAAAATAATTGAAAATGTTTCTGAGGCCAATTTTAAATCAGATGAAGACGAATTCCTTGTCAACCTTGTTACGTCAAAATTCCCTATGGTGCTCCTCAATAAGATGAGTGATGAGGAAATAAAGGTACGTTTTGTCTAATTTAAATACTTGTAATAATTTATAGTGGTATGGCGGAGGTCCTCTGGCGGCTTGTATGCCACTGTATAGATGGATTGTAGTTTTAAAATACTCATTTCTTTATTTCTATCAACACATCAGCCTAACCACAGGGTTTCATAAACTTTTCTTTAGGAATTGGAAAAAGTTTCAAGCAGTTCTCTTTCTTAATAGGAAATCATTTCCTAAAGTACCATTTGTTTTTTCATATGGTTTTTTGAAAGACCACAAAAGGGTTTCAAACCCATTAGGGTAGTCTCAGCCCCTTTCCTAGCGAGGCGGTGCTATGGGAAGTGAAGTAAACAAGAAAAGTGCTTAATATAAATATTTTGGCTGAAAAAACATAAAAAACAATAATATAAGTGATGTAAATACTATGTCTTAAAAAAAATTTAAATATTGATTTTATAGGTTAAAAAAACAAACAAAAAAAAAGTTTTTTATTGGTTTTTGTTTTTTTTGTTTTTAAAAACATGGTTTTTTTTTTCATCCTTCCCTGCTACATTGTAAATCTCTCGTTTAATCTGACGAAAGTATATAATTTTAGTGTTGAATCTAAACTGAAAAACTTCAGTATTATTGTTCATCGTATTTATTTGACATTTTGTTTTGAGTTTGTTTACAAAATGTATTTTATAATTTTATTTATTTTGCAGAGGTTAACACGTGATGATGGGGACCATAGCAAGAAAGGTTCTTTAAAATGTGGATCTCAGAAGTCCGGAACACCAGAGAATATGATTGGGATTGAAAGGTTGAAGAAATTTAATTGTGCTTTTTGTGGTTTAAAATTTCAATGCAAAGCTGAGTTAGATCATCACTTAATATCTCATAAAGAAAAAAAGTTTAAATGTTCTCAATGCAATTATGAAAGTAAACGGAAGTCAAGTTTGTGTTCCCACCGCTTAACAAACCTTAATACAAAATTATTTAAATGTTCTGAATGCAACTATGGAAGTAATCATAAAGCGCACATAAAAAGGCATATGCTTACGCATCAAAATATAAAATTGGTTTAAAAAAATGTTCTGAATGCAACTATAAAAGTAATCATAAAATGAACATAAAAAGGCATATGCTTACACATCAAAATACAAAATTATTGAAATGTTCTGAATGCAACTTTGAATGTAATCGTAAAGATGGCTTAAAAAGACATATGCTTAATATGCATTCAAATACCAAATTATTTAAATATTCTGAGTGCAGCTATGAAAGTAATTGCAAAGGAAGCTTAAAATTGCACATGCTCAAACATGAAAATATCAAGTTGTTTAAATGTTCTAAATGCTCCTATGAATGTAATCGCAAAGACAGCCTAAAACTTCATATGCTTAATCATGGAAACACAAAAGTTTTTAGATGTGCTGAGTGTAAGTTTGAAAGTAATCACAAAGGAAACTTTAAAAGGCACATGCTTAAGCATGCAAATCTAAAACTATTTAAATGTTCTGAGTGTGACTACGAATGTAATGACAGCGGAGTCTTAAAAAAACACATGCTTGCCAAACATACAAATATAAAATTATTTAAATGTTCTGAGTGCACCTATGAATGTAATTATAAAGAAAGCTTGAAGTTACATATGCTTAAGCACGCAAATATAAAATTATTTAAGTGTTTGGAGTGTAGCTTTGAATGTAATTACAAACCAAATTTTGAAGAGCACATGCTTAGACACTCGAGTCAAAAGCGTTATAAATGTGCTGAATGCGACTATGAATGTAACCAAAAATCAAGCTATAAAATCTTAATAAAGCATACAAATAAGTGCGTTACAGCATATGGTTTCAGGTTAGCTATGGATGTAATACTAGACATGACTTAATAATGCATATGCTTAAGCATTCAAATGAAAAATTATTTAAGTGTTCGGAGTGTAGC
>JABUQX010080200.1:0-20000 GCA_015478945.1 Trachelipus rathkii
TATATATATATATATATTATATAAATATATAATATATTATATATAATATATATATTATATATTTTATATTATATTAATATATATATATATATATATTATAATAATATTATTTGGACACTTTGACAGAACCCACCCTTTTCGATAGGAAGGATTAGAGCTATAGGGCTGAAATTTGGTATTTGTTCTATGTATGTGTTAAGCTTCCGCCACATGCGAAATTTCAAGTAGCTTAGGATGGTAATATGGAGGGTACCTCCCTCCGAGAGCGAACGCAAAATATTGCGCTTACGCCTTTGTTGTGGTGTTCCGAGCGAGCAAAGATTAGGCCAAAGGATTTCCATTGAGCGTGATGAACCGTACTCTCTCGTAGCCGAGATTACGTAAGCCCTGCGTCCTCGTAAGGGGGACGCTGCCTAAAAAATTAAAATGATCGTAGAAGACTGAAATTTGGAGGCTGTGTAGAGGAGCCGGAGTTGGAGAAGGATTCTGAGTCGGATTCGGCTTCGGAGTAGAAGAAATGCATGGAATGCAAAACAGAGGAAGAAGAGAAGAAGAAGGAAGAGGACGAAGAAGAAGAATGAGGAGGAGGAGTCTGAGAGGATTCAGAGTCAGAGGAGTCGGAGTCAGTCCGGCCTGGTGCTGGAGCTGTGCGTGCTGACCTTATTAAACATTCGATGCAACAATGTTGGAATCCTTATATATGTTATCGAGTCTGTAGATTTCGAAATAATGGTTTCAGAACCATCAAGAAAAAAAAATTAAATAAAAAAAAATTTAAAAAAAAATTAAAAAAAAAAATAATTTTAAAAATTAAAAAAAAATATTAAAAAAAAAAAATTAAATTTTTTTATTCTTTTTAAGTTTTATAACACAAATTTACGTTTTTAAAAATAGCCTAAAGCAGTAAATCAGTAAATCACTAAATCCTCACCCCTTTGTGATCTATTGATCTATTGATCTTTGATCTATGATTTAAGTCATATTTTTTACTAAAATGCAATGTTTTACCTACCCAAATCATGTAAATCAAACTAACCTCCATACCCTCATACCCTACTGTGATCTATTGATCTATTGATTTAAGTCATATTTTTTACTAAAATTGTCATGTTTTACAATACCCAAGGGTATAAAGTCAACCACCGATTCCAACCTCCCCCCTGTCATATGTGATCTATTGATTAAGCGATTAATCTATTGATTAGTCATATTTTTTACTAAAATTGTCATGTTTTACATACCCTAAAAATCAGTAAATCAAAAACCAAACCACCACCCACCACCCTCCTGTCCATACGTGATCTATTGATCTATTGATCTTATTGATCTATTGATCTTATGATTCAAGTCATATTTTTTTAGTAAAATTGTCATATGTTTTACATACCCTAATCAGTAAATCAGTAAATCAAACATCATCCATCTACCTTCCTGTCACCGTCGATCTATTGATCTTTGATTTTGATTCAAGTCACATTTCGAGTGTCATTAGGAATAAACATACATAAAAACAAATTATTAGTAACACCTAGATCAATGTATATCTAACGTAACAAGTTTTCACATTAATAAAGCTACATAACATCATCAGGTCTAAGAATATAAATGATTACAAACAAACTAACATCCTTAAGACCTAATAAACGTTTTAAAATTAACAAAGTCTCACACCTAACAATAGTAAAGTAACTAACATAGCATACAAAACGTTACCTATGCAACATTTGTCAAGCATATCTCTAACATAAAATGTTAATTTTAGATTAACATGGTAATTTATTAAACAAAAATTATCATAACCTAGTTTAATTATCATACTGATCAACGAATATTCGCTAACGTAACAAAGTTTTCAACATAATAAGCTTACTTAGCAATCATGGGCAGTCGCCAGTTCCAACAGGGGGGCAGTTAAAATTTATAAACTTTTATACTATATATTAATATATATATCTATATATATATATATATATATATTATATATATATATATTATATATATATATAATTATAATATATATATATATATTATATATATATATATATTATATATATAATAAGAAAGAAGACATAAAACTTGAAACATTTGTATGGATAATTAAGTGATTATACTTTTTAAAAAAAATTATTTTATTAAAACAATAGAGTATCAAAAACAATATGCAATGATGGAAATTTCACAATATAGAGCAGTTGTAAAATTGATATATTAAAAAAGTTATTTCCTTGGGTTCAACGCAAATTTATCAACTACGGTTTGAATAAAATATATAATTGTCATACAATTTTCTGTGTACACTCATCATATCCCGTTTAAACTGTCGTCTTCCATAGTACTTCGCAGCAGTCTTGATTCTTAGCGAGTATGGAAAGAGTGTTACTGTACTGGTGGTGCATGGCTGGGCGAGTATTATCATCAAAGCCTTTTTCGTAGACGGAAAGAAAGGTTCAGTCTTTTTTAAGACTTGGGGAGCACAGATATTTAGTTCTTCACTACACAGTTTCTTGTCTTCCAAATTTGTACCAATGTCTAGTTCTTCTCTATGCTTTGGGGTGGGTAAGCTAATAAATGAGCTGTCTTTTCCTTTAGCTATCGATTGTTATGAGTAGCGATGTGGAAAGGATTTAGATATGTCAATGCATAAAGATGTATTTTCAGTAGAAAACCATAATTCCAAGAAGAAGTTATAAAATCCAGATACGTAGTTAAAGATATCTCTCCAGAACTTCGTGGATTTGTTGCTGGACTGGTGTGCTGCGGTGCGCTGCCTACAAAAAATCCGTGGTATATTCAGATCACAAGTCCCGTTGCTCGGCGATTTCATTAACTTCTTTTAACACTTATCGATGATTTTTTTCACCTTTTGGATGGCTCCTAACCATTTCCACAATATGTTGAATGTGCTGCGAGGTTTGACGATTCCAAGGTCTTAAAGATTGGAGAGATTACAACTGTCTTAACATCGAGAGTATTTCGCGATCAATTATCATAGCATGATGAATTAACGGACTTTACATGCGTATTGAATGCAAGCTGAAAAGCGCTTTTTCTTGTGGCGGTATTTCCTTCAATTAAAAGGATTTCTAATGCTTGCATCATTAGTACAAAGTGCTCCTTAAACACTCCGATGCACTTGTGTTGTTCAGACTCTGGTCTGGCATAGCTTGGGATGATTGGCAGTTAATTTTTTTCTCAACGTCCTCGCGAAAAAATAACTAATGTCTTTATAATTCCAAAGTATTTCGGATTTCTGGTATGGTGTTCAAATCATTTACTTACTAGATTTTGTTTGTGTGAAGACAATGCTTTTTTATACTTTTCTCAATATTGCTTGGACACCTCCTCTTTGCCAGACATCGTAGAACAGCCAGAAACCCAAACCCACGCATTTCTCGGGATCAAGTTCTTCGGTCGTGACAAATCGTCAATGGCTTTCGAATGGTTTTTTGCGTCAACGCTTTCAGTTCACAAGCAATAAGTTTCTCTTTGGCTTCATCGACTCTTTGTAGAAATAGGCAACACTATGGAAATTGGTTCTTTCCAGAAATATCATCCGGCCGGGTTTCATACTGCTAGTAAGCTTATACGTGCACGCTTCCTTTAACTTTATTAAGATGCTTCCTTTATGTAGTACACATAGAGAATGATTTTATCTGATCTGAATGATTGTTATGTGACATTTTCTCCCCTTTTCAAAATGGCTTTTCAGTGACTGATCTCCGGCATCTATTCGTAAGCGGCAGTGATATTGCAACACTCCTCATCATGATGCTTACCCCGAGGGTAAATCGCGCGTAACAGAAAATGTCACACATGAAATTATTGGAGGATAATATTTTTTTTTTTTCTTCTATGATTTTTTTTGAATAGCTGAGGTTAATTTGGGATGTCTAGCCGGCACTCTGTAGGAAACAATCTTGGCAGCTTTCAAAACAGTTTTATACCCTGTGTTTTGGTATGTCTTCCTTAGCAACGCATGAACATCATTTATATTTTAAGTGAAAGGTCTTATTGTTAAGAAGCCTAGGACCCCCTCAAATTTTATTTGGTGGAAATAAAATATAAAACTTGCAAATGCTCCCTTTAGGTGCGAGTATGTCAGCCAAGGTGAAAATGTCCAACATTCCATAATTAGAATTTCTCTTTAGTGGTGAATCTTCCAAAAAATTATTAGGTTTTCAGGTGCAATAATATATGTGACCTTTCAGAATGTTTCTTTATCATGAAAATCTTAATGTATGCCAAAAACACGTCATCTACAACAACATTTTCGTGAGCTGTCATTACTGAAACGCTAGCCTCAGAATCTCTGGACCATTTCTGACTCAGATCTGAGTGCTGGGCCTGGGGGTGGGTTCTTCATCATGCGAAATATGCGAAGTAGGAGGGATTGCCTCTTGTGTAATCTTAGTTGAATTATTGGTATGTTCTTCGTTTTCACCGCTACCATTCCAATTTTATCCGAGTTCTTCTTTTTCAAATTTACTGCAAACAATATATATATATTTATATAATATTTATATATTATATTATATATATATATATATATTATATATAATATATATTATATATATTCTTTCTATATTTTTACCCTTTATCATATATAAGTTGCTAATATTCTCTGGCAAGTTGTCGTATCCAATTTTGTTTCGGGGGCCAGACAAAAATCGTTTTATATATATATATAATATATTATATATATATTATATATATAACCAAAAATAATTTAATCAAATAAAGTTATATAAATTGAAATACTAATATACTATATATTTAATATAATATATATTATACTATATATATATATATATATATATATATATATAATAATATATATATAATTATATATATATATATATATTTATATAATATATATATATAATTTATATAATATAATTATATATATTATATATATTATATATACTTATATATAATATTAATATATATATATATATAATTAACTTAATATATATATATATATATAGTGGAAGGACCAAATATTAAATTTCTAGAAAAAATGGGGAGTAATTTATATAATTAATAAATCCTACCTGATGTTAACTTTAATTGCCGGGCATGAGAAGTGAGCAAAATCCGAGATGACATCTTCAGTTTTAATGTCAATATTTCGATAGTATGTAGAGGAGAGGCAAGTCCAGTAAGTCCTTTCATCTCAATGTATTTCTTCTCAAGAGCTTTTCAGAATCTTAAATATTGAAAAGCTTTTTCTACGAGCAGTAGACACGGGTAAAATTGTCAGTATTTGCAACAAGATGTAAATATTTGGAAATTGTGACTACGAACAAGAAACTAGTCCGTCTCTTGCTGTATTTTGGACCTATCTTGTTGCTGTATGCCTATTAACTTCCATAAATACATTCTGCCTTTACACTAAATCTTCCTATTATGATTCGAGGTCTTCTTCGTAAATGTTACACAATCTCTATGCTTCTCATAGGCACATTATATCTGTTCGGTATGACAAATTGCAAGGAAGATATAATTCTTTATGATTTAAAAACCCTCTCTCCTAAGTGAACATTAAAATCACCAAAAATGGTATAAAAATTTGGATGTACAATAATAAGTTTGTGGTCGGAAGTAGGAATGTTTGGTCTGTATTTTTGGAATTGTTATTCTTGGTAAGGACAATTCTAATACCCAGCTTGATACGCTTACACTTTCTCAAAATCGTGCTGAAATTCTAATGTTGCTTTTCTCTGATGGCTCTAAGTTTAGTTTTAACTAAAGGACTTTACGATTCATGACTACGACGAATTATATAAAATTAATTTAAACTCTGCACTTATATTATTAAAAGATATGATACTTAAAATTTTTAGTGTCTAGAAAATTTCGGGGGGGCCATGGCCCCTGCCCCCCTGGAATACCCACTGATTCTGCCATATATTGGTCATAGGCTAAGAATTTACTGGTTTTAAAATGTTAGAGGAAAGGTAAATGATGCGTCTTGAAGATTAAGATAAAAAGCTTCCATTTTCTTGTAATGAAAAATAGCTTAATGCTCGTATTGAAAAGCTCCGACTCCGACTCCTTAAACTCCTAAATTGAAGTAACCAATCTTATTTTAGCTAAACAAAATTTTCGACTCCGACCTCCAACTCCGACTCCACTTAAACAAAAATTTTCGAAGCCGACTCCAACTCCGATTCCACTTAAACAAAAATTTTCGACTCGACTCCGACACCCAAGCGTTCAAATTCAAATTGATTCTAACTCAGATTAGTATGCTTACAGGTTACAGTAAACATTTTTTGTTACAACAATTTTTTTTCGCTTGCTTTTGAGAATAAAATAATATACACTATTAAATGAATCTAATCTCCAAATGCTATACGGTAGTACCGTAAAGATAAAGATGCAGGCACAACACCTGACAAACAAATAATATTTTAGTTTCGGAACAAATGAGATATCGTAATTATAATGCCAAATTATTTTTTTTTTATTAATAAAACAGACATCTATAAAATTAACAGTTTTATACTTTCAGTTTCAATAATATAATTAATAATAATAATAATAATATACTACATATATATATAATAATATATAATAATAATAATAAATATATAATAATAATATAATAATATATATAAATAATAATAATAAATAATATATAATATAATAATATAATATAATATAATAATAATAATAATATAATAATATAATAATACATAATAATAATAATACTAATTAATAATAATAATAATAATAATAATAATAATATAATAATAATATAATAATAATAATATAATATAATAATAATAAAAAATAATAATAAAAATATAATAATAATACTATAATATAATAATAATAATAATAATATAACAATATTAATAATATATAATAATAATAATAATAATAATATAATAAATAATAATATATAATAATAAATACATTAAAAGAATCGCTTATGAATAAAAAACAAAAGAATTTCTGACAAATTTAAAAGAACTGGATTTTATAATTTAGGATATATTTATATGGATTGCCTAAAATACACAAAAACTCAGAAAATTCACCTTTGAGACCTGTAATATATATATATTATATATTATATATCTATTATATATATATAATATATATATATATACATAATATATATATATATATAATAATATATTATATATATATATATATATATATATATATACTATATATATATATATATATATTATATATAATATTATTATAATATTATTATATATATACTATATGGATTGCCTAAAATACACAAAAACTCAGAAAATTCACCTTTGAGACCTGTAATATCTATGTGCGGAACGTTTACACACGAAATTGCCCAATATCTGAACAGCATTTTATTCTACATAATCTTATAACTTTTCATAGTTAAATCAAATAATGAATCATTTATGTAAATTGTCAACTTAGAAACTTGGAGCATATATATTCGCCTCAACTTGAATGTGAATCTTTGTTCATAATGTACCGGTTCTTTGATACGATTGACAAATAATATTACGAAGTGTATCACTCAAATAACACCCCCCAGATATATCAGAACAACATACTGAGAAACCTTTTCTTAATTTGTTTACTCAAACACCGTTTAAATTTAAAGAGAACATATATCTACAAACTGATGGAGTGCGATGGGTTTCACCCTTGGCTACATTTACTGACTTCTATATGTCCAATCTGGAAAAACAAAAATCCTTCGTGAAACAAAAACTTTACCCCGTATTTTCACATAAGGATGTCGAACGACACCCTCCTATTTTAGAAACATAGATCATGATACATCGTTCATCAATAAAATCACAGTTTTTTTATGTCTGAAATTCCTTACGAAACTTGGATTAATAATATTATCTGTTTTTTTAAACATCAAAATCAATGTTAATTCTGTCGGCTCATTATCTACAGGCATGCATGTCAAAACCACTGATAATGGTCTGTATATGAACTATGGATTCTATTCACCGACTATTTACAAAGAATCTATCGTAAAAATTTTAGTTTACAGAGCATACAACCTATGTTCAACTGGGACAACTTTTGATGAAGTAATTTACCGCATTAAGTAAAAAGCTATTTACTGTGATCATCCATGTCAGTTAAATTTTACACTTATAAAACTTACAAAATTATATAATAAAGAAAGTAAAAAAAAATAAGAAAAATTCGATAAATTACTTCTTCAACCCCTTCTGCTGCCCTTTGTCAATAAGGAAGAGAAGTGCTTTCGTAATATTTTGAATTCTACATTCACTAAAGACACCTGCAAAAATTAAAGTCAGACTATACAATAAGTCAAAAACTGTCATCTTTCTTTAGCACAAGAGATGCTGTTGCCAGACAACCATCACGGTTGTGTACAAATTTACTGTCATGATTAGACTAGTACGCTCGACATATATTGGTTGACGAAGATTGATTGTTAGTGTCTTACTTCTCTACTTCTGATATCTCTCTAAACTTGTAAACACGGTTTTCTAGCATAAGTAAATTCTAACCATTCACAATATTAAACGGATCGTGTGAGTCCAGAAACTTAAATTGCGGAGGCCTTCTCATCAAACACGCAACAGATCATTAACATAAAATTTTAATGTACTTTATCCAGTCAGCACTAATATCATATGATTTATTTTATTATAATATAATTTAAAGACTCATTCGCTTCCAAGAAATAATCCTCTGAAGATGTCTCAAGTAGAGACGAAACGCGTCGGGAAATCTATGTTAATATATCTTCTTCTTCTCATTTAATATTGTTGTTGACGATTATTTTAAGGAAATTTAATTATGTACAAAAATAAATATTTAGCACGTATGGAATAAATAAAAAAACTTTTATAATAATAATAATATAATAAATATAAATAATAATAATAACAAGAAATAATAATATAAAAATTATAACAAATAATAATAATAAAATGAATAATATATTCTAATATAAAATAGATTATCTAAATAGTTCTCCTAAATTTTCGACTGCCGACTCCGACTCCACTTACACAGGAATCTTCACGACTCCGACTCGACTCCGACTCCACAAAAAATTTTCGACTCGACTCCGACTCCGATCCATGCACAGATTTCGACTCGAATCCGCCTCGATCGGGAAAATTGCGACTCCAAGCTCCGACTCCACGACTCCGACTCCGACTCCGCAGCCCTGGTTGTAATAAAAAATAGTTTTTTCAAAATGAAGCTAACCTCATATGGACAAGTAAGTTCATGTGTTACAAATTTCCTACTTTTAAAAGTAGATCCAAATTTTATAAATATTGTAGTAAAACGTACGTACCAAGGAATCTCCTAATATTCATGATCTGATGAAATTGAACTATAACTTTACACTGAGGAGGTGTTGAATTATAAGAGTGGCGTCAAGGAGTGATAATTTCAATGCTACTTTGAACCTTAAACACTTAAAGAATTGAAGAATCTGACTGAAACACAAATCCAGAATTTATATATACATATCTCAACGTTAAAAAAATCATAGATAGAAATACCAACACAGTTCTTATCTAAAAATAAAAGAGCATATAAAATGAGTGAGAAGACCGTATCGGCAAGAGAAATGTGAGAAAATGACGATTGCGACTAGCCTTTGCTATAGTCGTGTATATATAATATATATAATTATATATATATATTCTAATTATATATATAATATAATATATATATATAATATATATATTTTATAATAATATTATATATTATTAATATATATATATATTATGTATCGTAAAACGTACTTAACGGCCACTCGGAACGGACGTTGGATAAAAAAAATCGCAGGTAGACTCTATAAGAGTAAACACTTCTAATAGGTGGGGGCAGCTGTCCCCCCTGCCCCCCTGCCCCCTGAGACGCATGTTAGCATCATTGAATATGAATATAATGGCAAAGACAAACTGACACCCTTAACTGAATAAATGTTAATCGTAACAAAGTTCCACTTAACCAAAGTAAGTAAATAACATAGCTTACAAAGACGTAACTATTCACACTTTTGTCAAGCATATCTCTGACATAACAATGTTATTTATATTACATGGTAATATTTAACGAAAACTTTTATCACACAATTGGTTAATTATATACTGATCAAGAATATACTCTAAGAATAAAGTTTCCACTCAAAACTAGCATAGCGTAACATGACTAAGAAAATAATTTACAGCGAAAACTACACACTTACACACCGAATAACTGTTAACATTAACAAAGTTCCACCTTAACAACAGTAAAGTAACAACATTTTGCATGCAAAACGTAACCTTTCATACTTTTTTCCAAGCAAATCTCTACATATTAACGTTAACCTTACATTGACACAAGGTAAAATTTAAGCGACAAAATATATGATAAGATTTATCACACACACGATGATATAGATAAATGTATGAGAAGAGGCGAGATAGATAATTGAATTCTAAGGTACATAGAAGTTGTATATAATCAATATGGAACCTGTAGAGAGTTTAAACACAAATTTTCAAATACTTATTCTAAAATGTCATAATCCAACATCCAAGGCCTGATTTCTTCACTTTTGGCAAATGTTTTAGTTTAACTGTTGAACTTTATGTTTTTTGATGTGCTGAATCCAAATATTGAGCAGTGTTCCCTAACCGTAAAGTTTTCCACAAACGAATGAAAGTCTGAAGAAAAAACAGTAAATCTTATCAATGGTTACTAAAAGTGTTTTTAATTGACACATTTATGTAAAATTTGAAAGTAATAGGTATATAAGGTGAAATATGTGTAAAACAAATATATGAATGAAACTCAATTATAGCAGGGCGAATTTGAAAGTCGAATCTCAGCCGCATAGTAGCGTTTTCGCTGATTTTGAAAGCTTCCTTTCTGACTTTTCCTTTTATATATTGCTACTTCAGTTTCTCGAAGCAAACCCCAGCAGTAGTCCGCTATCATACTAGTATTCCAGCGGTATCTTTATTTCGTTTCTTTCACAATCTTTGGTAAGAAAATTCCGAAAATTATTTGCCAACATTTTTTGTAACCCGTGGAATATTTCTTCGGGATATTCGTTTTCCGATTCTTCTTCTTCCCCTGACAATGATACGTAATTTTCGAATGGCGTCGGAGCTTCTCTGACTTCCCATTCAATTATTCTTCTGTTTTCGATTTCAACCACCACGACTAAACTTTCCAATTTTCGACTAGAGCAATTAACGCATTCACTAAATGTATCATCCGACCTAGTATAGAGGTAACTGGGAAATAATTCTTCTTCCGACGAGAAATTATAAATCAATTCTAGCGTCTTTACATCGGTTTTTGCAGCCAATAATCTTACACGACTTTCGTTAACAGGAGTAGATGCGTGTTTATGCATTAAACGAACTCCGATTTTTTGTAAATTAAACAACGACGAGATTTCCATAATTTCCTCGATAACGTTATAATCCACAGTTAATGTAGTTAATTCGTTAAACGAGGGAATACTAAGCTTCCGCAATTCGATAGAAAAATTAAATTCTACGAATGTTTCGGTCGCTTTTAAATCCTCCAAATCGGTTTCGCTAAGCGAAGCGTTCGCCGACTCGCTTAAAACAAGAAGGGGTCCTCCCCTCATTTTGATTAGGTCTTCTCCCGTGGCCCTCTCGAGCCGACATTTGCATTTTAGTTTTAGCGTTATTAGATTTGGGAATAATGTTGAAATATTTTTCACCAGCTGGAGAAAGGCATCGCCGGTAAGAGGGCTAGTACCCGCATTAACAATTTCTAGCTTCTGGATGCGAACTAAAGGTCGATATTGTTTTTCCTTCATCAGGTCCGTTAATCTTAAAAAGGTTTCGTACCGGTCTAAGGAAAATGTCAAAGCTTTTATGCGTTCATATTTGGTGCTCATTTTCCTAATAACTTCGGCTGTTTTTTCAGCCGCAGCGGGAGCGCCATCAGCCAAACTGTTTACTGGGACCATATACTCGGTCAACGTGAGGGTTATCACTTCTGTCGTCTTGTACGGATTTTTCGTCACATTTTCCAGAAAATCCAGATAGCTCCCCGAGATTTTTTCTTCGTCATCTGAATCGAATAGCGATAAGAGCTGGTCTAAATTTAATTCTTTAGCTCCGTGTTTTTCGGTCAACCGATTCATAATCAAATCGAAGAGAAAATAATAATCCGGATCGCTGTTGAGGGAATCTTGTAAGGATCCCGTTTCGAAGATGACCTTCATCGCTAAATCTTGCAGATTTTTCACTTTTTTCTCCGTCGTAAGTTTATCATCGTCCTCCATCGAATTCTGGTTTGATAAAAGGATCGCGTTACGCAAATTTTCTTCATCAAAAATCAATGGCTCATAAAAAGCAAACCTCCTGTAAGGTATGTTAAAAAAAGTTATCTTCTTTCTCTTCTTTATCTTCTTCTTCCTTCTTCCTTCTCTTCATTCTTCTTCTTCTTTTACTATTAATTTATTTTATCTTTTATTATTATTTTATTATTATTAATTTTTTTTATTTATTATATTATTATTATTATTATTATTTTTTTTTTTTATTATTAATTTTTTTATTATTATTTTTTTTTTTTTTTTTTTTTTTTTATTTTTATTATATTTTTATTATTTTTAATTTTATTATTATTTATATTTATTATTATTTTTATTTATTTTTATTAAGATTTTATGACACAGTTATGATAACTTACTATTTAAACGTTATTATTATTTATTATTATTATTATTATTATTATTATTATTATTTATATTATTATTATTATTAATGACGGCGACGGATTTAGAAGACGCGAATCCAATTTATAGACAAAAAAAAGCAATGAACTAAATATTTTGTTTATTGTTATTTTGCTTAAAAAATGAAAAATGTATTTTTTTCTTACTTTAAATCACAATAAATACACCAAAAAAATGTAGCCAGACGAGCGCGAATAATCGTGCCAGTAAAAAAAGTTGAATTTGAAGAGGAGAGAAATTGAAAGAAAACGAAAACACCTCATATTTAGCGCTCTCAAATATAAATTTGTTTAATTAACTCGATTTCTCAAATATAGTTGAGTTCTTCAAAGAAAATGTTTTTAATATCGAAACAACAGGTTGAAATAAGATACAATCATCAAAATGAAATTTTATTCCTTTAAATAAATAATAAATAAATAACGGAAATTTTATTGGTCAAAACATTTTTCATATATACAACAACAATTACAAACACCCGCGATTATAAAATTTTTAATTATATTTTATCGTTTCCCACGTATACGTCGAACAGCTCGAAAAATGTTGTCGATAAAATTGTGATTATCGATAGAGGAAAAAGCCAAATGAAATGTTTTTGGCGCGGGGTCTCGAAACTTTTTTAATAACTTTAAAAAGGAACTCGGTTCATAAAAACAAATATCTTCTTCTAACCATAGCGGACTCTCGTAAAAATTCCGTTTTCTTTCGACCTCGTATTCGGGGCTATCGATCGATTTAAGATGAACTAGCAAACGACTCGCCTCGAAGGTATCGTACTGCTTTAAAGTCCACCGAATAATCGATTTGCCGTAAACGTCGTTCATAGTCACCGTAATCTTTTTGAACAGTCCCTCGATATTCGTTCTGTGCGCGGGATTACGGCATTCGTTAAAGTTCCTAGAATAATTAACTCTATTTCTCGCAAAGAGGTCGAAATTAAACTCTAATCCCCTTTTCAAAGAGCGAGTAATATTCAGAAGATTAAAAATTTTGCAAGCGCTGATACGTCCCCATTCGAAAAATACTAAGACCATTTCGAGATTCGGAGAGACGCGACAAATATTGTATAAAACCTTCGAAAAATTGATTTTTAATTCTACCAGATTTTTAAAAACGGCTTCTTTATTTTTCTTCTCTAATATCATTTCGCAGTTTTCAGCCGAACCATCTATATTACTGTTTATTTTGATTTCTAAGTAGGTCAAATTCGGAAAAGCTTCGATGATTATATCACTCAATGAGCCACAGTAAGGAGGTTGGTATATTCTCCATATTTCGTCGTAGGACAGTCTCAAGATGTACACATTCGGAAATCGGAATGGAGAAAGGGTATCTACATTTTCGTTTCTTCGAAGGATAACGTTAAATTGACAAATGCTGCGTAAATTCAATTCCAAGGAACCGTCGATCTTTCTAATACTGTTTCGCAATTGCTTTCTGAAAACGTTCGTATCCCACGAATGAATTATTTTCTTTTCCATTTCCATTCGCCACGAAGAAATCGCGTGTAAATAGCATATATTCTTACCCCATTGTTTAGCACGTTTCATAAAGTGCCACATAACGCCGTAGATACCTCGGCATGAGAGACAGAATGGTATTTTTATTTCGTTTTCTCCATGATCTTCGGTAAGAAGTTTCTCAAAATTATCCGCCAACCCTTGTAATAACGGATGGAGGCGTTCTTCGGAATATCGATCTCCCGTTTCTGCTACTCCTGCTGATGCTGCCGATGTCGCTTCTCCTTCCGACCTCGATAGCGCTACTCGATTTTCGAATTGCGGATAGGCTTCTTTGATTTTCCATTCGATTATTCTTTTATTTTCAATTTCAACCACTAGGACTAAATTATTTAATTTTTGGCTAGAACAATCACTGCATTGGCTAAACAAATCTCGCAAAATAATATGGACCTCGTTGGGAAATAGTTCTTCTTCCGACGTGTAACTGAAAATCAATTCTAGCGTCTCCACCCCCGTTTTTGCTGCCAATAATTTAACGCGAGAGTAGGCAACGGTAGGTGGGTGTTTATGGGTTAAACGAACTCCTATTTTTTGTAAATTGGACAACGACGACGACGAGATTTCGATAATTTGCTCGATATCGTTATAATCCACCATTAATGTAGTTAATTCGTTTAATGGAGGAATGCGAAGCTTCCGAGGCGGGCCCCCCTTTAATGGAGGAATGCGAAGCTTCCGAGGAGGGCCCCTCTCCTTGCTCATTTCGACTAGCTCTTCTCTCGTCGCCCATTCGCAGCGACATTTGCACGCTAGTTTTAGCGCGATTAGATTCGGGATTAAGGTCGAAATATTTTTTATCATCTCGAGAAAGTCATCGTGGGTGAGAGTGTTAGAACCATAATTAATGATTTCTAGCTTCTCGATGCGAACTAATGGTCCATATTGTCTTTCTTTCATTAAGCTCGTTAATCTTAGAAAGGTTTCGAGCTCGTCTAAAGAAAAAGTCAAAGCTTTTAAACCTTCGTACGAGGTGCCCATTTTCCTAATTACTTCGGCGGTTTTGACAGCCGCAGTGGGAACATCATCGGAGAAACTGCTCGCTGGGATCATACACTCGGTCAACGTGAGGATTATCGCTTCGGTCGTCTCGTATGGATTTTTTGCCGCATTTTCCAAAAACTCCAGATAGATGGCCGAGGTTTTTTCTTGGTCGTCCGATTCGAAAAGCGATAAGAGCGGGTCGAAATTTAATTCCTTGGCTCCGTGTTTTTCCGTCAATCGATTCATGATCAAATCGAAGAGCCAATCGTAATAATGATGAATCACCGCTGGTCTTTTCGAATCCGAACCGCTGTTGAAGGAATCTTGGAAGGATGGCGTTTGGAAGAAGACCTTCATCGCTAAATCTTGCAGATTCTTCACATTCTCCTCCATCGCTTGCGAGTTAATCGTCCTCTTTCGTCGAATTCTGGTTTGATTCCGTTACGCTGTATTTTCCCCTCCAAAAACGAGCGTAAATGTGAATCTCTTCCGAGGTAGATTAAAAATTCTTTTATTTCTCAGTTGCGGATCTACCGGTTATTAGGTATTGGCAGCAATGAACTTAGAAGACGCGACTTCTTTTTATAGGCCAGAAAAAAAAAACAATAGTTGTTGATTTATAGTTTATATGTATTGTTTTTTATTAACAAAACAATAAAAAATAATAGATTTTTTTCTAAATTTACCTTATAGCTAAATAAAGCTTTGAATTTGTAAAGGAATCTTCCCTATTTTAATTCCACCTAACGATACGCTTCTAACTCGATTTCTTGAAATATAAACAGAGGTTGGAGTTCTTCAACCGAACAATATGTTCATATTAATATATATAAAAAAATGTGTTCTGAAATAAAATAAATATGATCCTCAAAATGAAATTTTATTGGTTTAATTTAAATAAATAAGTAATACATGTTATCTTTTATAGGTGAATTTTTTTTCATACATACAAATGCAAACACACGCGAATAAGAATTAATAAACGCTCGTATTTAATATTATTATTTATATAAATCACACATTATTTGTATATTATAATCGTTTGCCATATAAAATATAGCGTCGAATACTGAGCGTTCAAAATGTTGTTAAGAAATACGTGATTATCGATAGAGCAAAAAGCCAAATGAAATATTTTTGGCGCGGGGTCTCGAAATTTTTTTAATAATTTCAAAAAGGAACTAGGTTCATAAAAGCAAATATCGTCTTTTAACCATAACGGACTGCCATAGAAATTTTTTTCTCTTTCGACCTCGTATTCGGGACTATCAATGGATTTAAGATGATTTAGCAAACGACTCGCCTCGAAGAGATCGTACTGCTTTAAAGTCCATCGAATGATCGAATTGCCGTAAACGTCTTTCATAGTCACCGTAATCTTCTTGAACAGTCGGTCGATATTCGTTCTGTGCGAGGGATTACGGCATTCGTTAAAGCATCTAGTAAAATTAAATTTATTCGCCGCGTATCGATCGAAATTAAATTCTAATCCCCTTTTCAAAGAACGAGTGATATTCAGAAGATTAAAAATTTTGCAAGCGCTGATACGGTCCCATTCGCAAAATATTAGGACCTTTTCCAGATTCGGAGAGACGCGACAAATATTGAATAAAACATTCGAAAAATCGATTTTTAATTCTACCAGATTTTTAAAAACCGCTTCATTTTCATTCTCTAATATCATTTCGCAGTTTTCGGCAGACCTATCAAAATTATAATCGTTTATTTCGATTTCTAAGTAGGTTAAATTCGGGCACGCTGTGACGATTATATCACTCAATGAGCCGCAGTTGTGAGTCCCACAAATTCTCCATATTTCATCGTACGACAGTCTCAAGATACGCACATCGGGAAATCGAAATGGAGAAAGGGTATCTACATTTTCGTTTCTTTGAAGGATAACGTTAAATTGACAAACGTTGCGTAAATTCAATTCCAAGGAACCGTTGATCTTTCTAATACTCTTTCTCAATTGGTTTCTAAAAATGCTCGTATCCCAGGATTGGATTATTTTCTTTTCCATTTTCATTCGCCACGACTTACTCGTGTGTAAATGGCATATCTGAGCACCCCCTTCCATATAGCTCATAAATAGCCACATAACGCCGTAGATACCTCCGCATGAGAGACAAAATGGTATTTCGATTTCGCTTTCTTCATCACGATCTTCGGTAAGAAGTTTCTGAAAACTATTCGCCAACCCTTTTAATAACGGACTGAGATGTTCTTCGGAATATGGATCTCCCGATGCTGACGCTATTGCTGTTTCTTCTTCCGCCCTCGATAACGTTACGCGGTTTTCGAATTGCGGATAGACTTCTCTGATATTCCATTCGATTATTCTTTTATTTTCAATTTCAACCGCCACGACTATATTATTTAATTTTTGGCTGGAACAATTATCGCATTTGCTAAACGTATCTCGAAACTTAATATAGGAGTAGTTGGGAAATAATTCGTCTTCCGACGTGTACCTGAAAATCAATTCTAGCGTCTTCACCCCCGTTTTTGCGGCCAACAATCTTATGCGAGAGTCGCCAACGGCTGTAGACGGGTGTTTATGGGTTAAACGAACTCCTATTTTTTGTAAATTAAACAACGGAGAAATTTCGATAATTTCCTCGATATTGTTATAATCCACAGTTAATGTAGTTAATTCTTTTAATGGAGGAATGCGAAGCTTCCGCAATTCGTTCGAAAAATCAATTTCAACAAATATTTCGTTCGCTTTTAAATATGCAATATCGTTTTTGCTAAGCAAAGAGTTCGCCGACACACTCAAAATAATAGGAGTCACCCCATTCCTTCTCATTTCGACTAGTTCTTCTCTCGTCGCCCTTTTGCTGTGACATTTGCACGTTAGTTTTAGCCCGATTAGATTTGGAAATAAGGTGGAAATATTTTTCATCATCTGGAGAAAGTCGTCGTGGGTGAGTGTATTAGAACCACAATTAACGATTTCTAGCTTCTCGATGCGAACTAGAGGTTGATATCGTTTTTCTTTCATTAAGTTCGTTAATCTTAAAAACATTTCGGGCTCGTCTAAAGAAAAAGTCAAAACTTTTAAACCTTCGAATTCGGTACCCATTGCCCTAATTACTTCGGCGGTTTTGACAGCCACATCAGGAGCGTCATCGGAAAAACTGTTCGCAGGGACCATATACTCGGTCAACGTGAGGGTTATCGCTTCGGTCGTTTTGTACGGATTTTTCGTAGCATTTTCCAGAAAGGCCACATAGATAGCCGATTTTTTTTCTCGGTTGTCCGAATCGAATAGCGATAAGAGCGGGTCGAAATTTAATTCTTTAGCTCCGTGTTTTTCGGTCAACCGATTCATGATCAAATCGAAGAGCAAAGAATAATAATAATTCACCGCTGGTCTTTTCGAATCCGATCCGCTGTTGAAAGAATCTTGAAAGGATCGTGTTTGCAAGATGACCTTCATCGCTAAATCTTGCAGATTTTTCACATTTTCCTCCATTTCGATTTTGTCCTCGTCGAATTCGGGTTATAAAGAAGATTAAGATAACGCAATATTTTCTTTACAAAAAACAATCATAAAATGCTATTCTCAGGTGCTAAATCGCAGGGTAAAATGATTGGTGGTAACAGTTGTAGAAGACACGACTCCCTTTTATAGGCGAAAAAGATAAATAAATATAAAAAACGATGAAATAAAACTGTTTATTGTTATTTACATTAAAAATATTGAAAATATATGTAGTTTTTTTATTCGATTTACAAAGAATAAGCAAAAAAGTAATTATTAGACGAGCGTGAGTAATTTGAAAATGTAAATAAAATTTAATTTGTAGTAGAATTTTCATAGTTTTGAAAAACGTAAATTCGTTTTTGGATATTAAAGTGTATAAATACGTTTGAACGAAATGATTCCAGTTAGATTGAAAAAAATAACAGATAATATTAATCTAAAACATCGGAATGCAACTTTGAAAACTAAATTACATTTAAAAACGTGAAAAATCAAAATAGTATAATAAAAAATAATAAATAAATTAATAAATAAAGAGTAACAATTATAAGAAACTATTTTCGAATTTACTATATAAATAAGAGCTTGAGGTCTGTCGAATTATCACAATATTTTCTGACCTAGAATGGCTGAACATATCGCATCAACGACAAGCGCATCATCGTCCGAGGTAAAAACCTCCAAGAACCGGCGACTGACGCTCGACGACGTGGTTTCCCTCATTAACACCCGAAAATGTAAAAACGTAATCACTTTGGTCGGTTCCGAGATATCTACATCTTTGGAAATTCCGGACGATCGGTCATCGACCATCAAAATATACAAAAATATACAAAAATACGACGAAGACGAAGAGTTGCCGAACCCCAGAGCTATATTCGATATGGAATCTTTCAAAAAGAACCCGAAACCTTTTTTTAAATTGTTTAAAGATTTTTACCCGTCCGAATTTAAACCAACTCCAGCTCACTACTTCGTTAAACTGCTGCACGACAAAGGGATCTTGGTGCGACATTACACGCAAAACGTAGATACGCTGGATACCTTAGCCGGTATCCCGATTGAAAAGATCACGGAAATGTACGGCTCGCTTCGCACGAATCATTGCCTTTCGTGCAAAGAAGAATACACGCGAGAATGGATGAAAAACGAACTTTTTTTTTTCGAAGGCGTTATTCCCATTTGCTCCGTTTGCGGCAAAGGCGTGGTGAAACCGGATATCCTACTATACAACGAGCCTTTACCTCCGCAAGATATAAGTAAACGCATC